>CM060841.1:29475000-29707500 GCA_030762175.1 Metallyticus violacea | reverse complement strand
GAAATGCAACCATAATAACTTGTATCTTAATATTCTTGTCAATATAATTATATCAGAACAGGACTGGTAACAGTATGCCAAATCCAACTAAAAAGTTGCATTTTATGTTAGTTTTATTTTTAAGGGCTGTACCGGAGCATACAAGTCGAATAAAAAGGAAATAGATCAAAGGGCAAAAAACGATAAAGTATGAATTCGTTAACATACTGAACAAAGGTAAACGTTGTTTTCTCCGCAAAACAGCATATCAATGAAGTCAAACATCTATTAACGACAGGGCACATTGGTCCCGCAGTAAATGAACTGGAGTTCATTATCCAACAAGCTACAACTACAGCCAGACTCAGCAAGCAAGACGGTGGTCATATAACACCCTGATCAACCAAAAGAAGGCATAGTATTACGAATACTTGGGCAGAAAACAGATCGTAGAAGCAATAAATGTCTTATACACAGCACGCAAACCAAGGAATCCAAAATAAGATCTCTATAGAAAACCGAAACACACAATTCAACCGATGTCAGATCAAAAGACACAAACCGCCACCGGTGGCCGAGGTCGTTAGGGAGAGGACCCATGAGCGGAGGCCTGGGGTTAGTACCGTCCTTCCTGTTTTTTTATATTTTTTATTTGTTTCTATTTATTTTTTTTTTTTACAGATTTTCCTCAATACTCATGAATGGCAAATGCCGGGGGTGGTACCCTAAACTTAGGCCTGAACGCTTCCTTAAAAAATCCTTTCCCAATATTTCATTTCATCTCATGTAACATCGGTGCCCACCACCTGTGGTGCCTCAGTAGTGAAAACGGGCGTTTAACATTATTAAAAAGAAATACAAGATACTCACCCGGGTAAGATAGACAGACTGGAAAGGCCGAAGAGATACCGCACGTAATTGGTAATTAGAAAACCAAGATAGCTTGCGGCCCAGAGAAACAATGCAGCTTACAGAAGTTGGTGTATAAAGGTAAGCGAGATACCAGCGATCCGAACATCTAAAGTGCGGTTGTACTTTCATAAGCATTTACCAGACTTCATAACGCAGAGACTTACCAAGTTAGTGGAGAATCATATCGCACAACAGTTTGGTTTTAGGAAAAACCACACGCCATCGAATGCTTCCAAAATTACATCTAAGAAGCAATCAGCCCACAGAGAGGCAAATTGAATACCGTAAATTATCTTTACCTATCCTCCTGAGTCTGGCGTATCAGCAGTTAATTTTAAGAATGCTAGATTACACATGTTTGCTAAAGAAAAGCTGCTAGTGTATGTAATTCTATCTTTAACCCGTCAACTAAAATATCAGTGTATCATGCATTTTCCTATACCAATATGTGTAGATAAAATTACTAAAACTACAAAAACTACCCAACGGCATTCGATATAGTCTACACAAAGAAACTTATGGATAAATTGGCAAGATTAATAATCGAAGAACCCCCCCCCCCCCCGTTGTCCGATTAGCAAAGGATATATTAACGGAAAATATAAGTGTTACATCGACAACTCAGTCTCCACATTCATAAGAATGGGACAGATGAACAGTGAGTGTATTTCAAGGAAATCGTTTGAACTGTGCCCTATTGAACAATACAACAACGCAAGCAATAAACCTGGAAGGTGTAAAAGTTTACATATATGCTGATATGGTATTAGCATCAGTCTCCAGAAACGTATTAGAGGAAGCTTTTGACAAACTAATGGCATTGGGGCCCGGATAACGATGTGACGATTGACAGAAGAAAAACGGTGAAATGACGTTTAAGAGAAATAGGACGCAGAGACCATACCTGCGAAAAATACCTAGGCATAACACTCCAGCATCATGGAAGCACTTGCACACTATTGCTGGGAGCTGGGGAGAAGGTTAATATGCTGATAATGCAACCATTAGTATTCTGTTTTCGTTAACTTATTGTTAGCAGCAGTGCTTGCAATTAACACTATTCAACACCTGCCCAAGTTTTCTCTGAGCTCGTCAATAGAATTATCCAAGGTAAAGGTACAGCCGTGATAACCTATGACCTATACCTTATGTGGGCATACCCATCATCTCCCAACATGAGAAACATCGAACAAATCAAGGCAACATTCCTGAAGCGAGATCTTCGTGTTTCAAACTGGACTCCACCAAGCCTAACAGAGAACCATGTTGTCAGAAGAACTGCGTATAAGCCACTACACCCACTTATTCAGAACTACTACGAGACCATTGCCAGAGGAAGCATAAATAACCACTGTGAAATAAAGTAGAGACATGGGATGATTTCTAAGCTATCGATGCAATGACCGGAAAGGATAACCCAAGCTAAGTGTGCTCACTCAGTGTACAACTATGTGAACGATACATAATGGAAAAGCATAAGAAGGTAAACATGTCTCTGACAAAATTCTGCAGTAGTAACTAAAATATTCACTTTGCACATTTATCTCCAGTACACAATATGAATCTGACTGAACAACAAGAAAATAGAACTAGTTACTTTCAGAAGAGGAAACCACGCAGAAAGTAATTACATTATACCTATGCAAAAGGTAAAGGTTTAATATATATCTTATAATTATCTAGGGATACATTGCAAGTTACAGAAAAATAATTTACAATACATCTGAAAGAAGTAGGTGCATCAGTGACATCAAACATCTGTTAAAATGTAAAATTATAAATATCAATTAGAATATTTTAACGCGAAAGTAATGTCAAGAGTCACATATTAAATGAAAATGGTCTGGGAATAGGTACCTATCACAGAAGCCAACTGTAACGAACATCTTAATTGAATGGACGGTCCTAGATGAGAACGTGTGCGTAAATTAATACCTCTTTACGCATAGTATATGCACGCACTAGAAAGGTTTTCTTCAAAGGTGATTTTGGTCTCCAAAATCGGACAGGAAAATATACTTGCAATTAGCTATTGAAGGAGATATATTAATTTGGTTTAATTTATTCAGTTGATGCCGTGATCAACGGTTATTTGCACCAGAAGAAGTTTCGCCAGGAACGTGTAAAGGTGTGAATCTTAAAGCTCGGTCTGTCACTGGGGCATAGAATAAATTATTAAGTTATTCAATGGCTCGGGCTTAGCGTCTTAACTACTAAGATCAAGAGTCAAGTGCGCTTGACTAATAATTACAAAATTGTCTTTATCATTTTCCGAATTTTACTAATTGTTAAGTAATATGATTTCAGAAAGCACAATGTATCATATTAAAACTTTTTACGTGGACTAGCTCAAACGGATGTAATGCTAATAATGTTTAACGCCTTAACTACTGGCGCATCCCAGTCATATATGGGATGAAATTTTAAATTGGTAAAGTCATTTTGGAAAGGAAGCGTTCCAGGCCAGTTTTAGATACTTACCCGACATTTGCCATTGATGATGGCAGAGAAAAACATAGAAAAAAAAAAACTCATTCACGAACTGTGTCTGGGAGTATGGTTCTAGCCGAATTTGAAACGCTGACAATTACTGGAACGTAGTGATGCCTTGGTCTTATAAATAGTATTTGCAATTGTGCTTTATCAGTTTGGAGTCCTTGGGCAGGTTAGGTTTGGATTTTTATATAATCATGTTATTTCGACGCTGAGGCAAAATGGCCGAAAATAATAATAATAATAATAATAATAATAATAATAATAATAATAATAATAATAATAATAATAATAATAATAATTAGTAATTTTTAATATATGGCACCCAACTCATTTGTTTTATACTTCCCAAGATGCATGAGAGCTGGATGTGAATTTGTGAGGGAGTCAAAGTAGAGTATATGTTCGTGTAATCGTGTAACAGGAAATTGAAACAGGCTGAAAAAGTCCCGAAAATTCGCGAAAGGAACTATTTGTGGTATAATTATTCTGTCACACAGTCTGTGGAGTTTAATGGTTTGGTGCATAACAAAATACGCGAGAATGTATTTAGTTCACTTAACCTTATAGACAGGGTCGGTCCTGCTTCAGGCCTGAACAGGGTAAGTTTTAATTCGACAGGCCATACTGTCCGGGGCTATTATTGTTTCGGATGGGTGGCAGAATACACTAACATTTCGACTATTGATGGGGAGATTTCTGAACATGGCGTAATTGTTCACGAGCAAAATTTTGTAAATAAGAGCTATGTCACCTTTAAAGTTGATCAGCAAACGCAAGGACGTTCTCCTGTGGCTGATACACTAATCCGCCTATATTTGTTTGAAGGGAATGTCGGTGAGTTTTTTTCCTCCCTACTTAACTTCCGAATAATTCTCCTTGATTGCTTGTCTGTTAGATCTATTCCATTGACCGTGTTCTCACAGGTTATAATTCAATGGTGTCTAATCAGATATCTCACCCTGAACTGTGAGGCACGGTAAACTCTCAGCAAAATCGGATAATTGTGTCTTTGAGACATCCGTCTAAGCCTCATAGCTTGCTTGCGAAAATCATGAATATGTTGTGGCAGAGTGTATGGATTAACATTTTCTGCCGGGAGTTTATGCGTGCTGTTTGACTACTGAGGTATCTCTGTTAGCAAATTCAGTAACTACTTTGTCCAGTTCAGTCTGTGTTTATTTTTGGATTTGACTGGAATGTTTTATCCAGTGCTACTTAGAAGCCTCCAAATCTATTTCATAAATCCAGTTTTGGCTAATGTTGTCCATAGACTTGTTAGCAACTCTCCAACTAATGGATCATGATCTGAGTGTAAGACACTAGTGTTTAATTCTATGTAATAAGTAATAAATATAAATAAGTAATATATATAAATAAGTAATAAATGTCTTGTTATTACTATGTCTATGTCTATTACACTTGGCCTGCCATTGCGGGGCCTAAAAGTAGGGCATCACGGTTCCTGCACGTCTAGGGATGCATCTGCATTGACAAAATTTTCTAGTTGAATGCCCCGATTGTTGGCTGCTACGTAGTCCCATTGCCTATGTTTGGCATTGAAATCTCCTGCAAATAGTGTTACTGGAAAAGCATGCAGTATACTCTGATACTCCACCTGAATAAATGGGGTAACCGGGCGATGGTGCCCCATAATCACAGCTGTTTCCTGGTCTCATATGCTGGTAAGTACAGCAACTCTCTTCAAATACTGTGTTGGAGGTAGGGGAATGGGTCTGTGTGTTAATTGTGATTAGTATGGCCACTTCCCCTCCTCGGCTGCCCAGTCGGTCTTGCCGGTGTAGAACATACCCGGGAACCTCAAGGCTGTTCCAAAGGTGCAGATGTGTTTCTCAAATTAACATAGCATCGAGTTCATGCTGCGTCAGGGCTTCTTTGTGTGCTAATATTCCATTCACATTTATGTATGGAAAACGAAAAGTTTTGGGGTAGGTGTGTGCCGTAGTAATCGGATAAATGGATTAAAGCAATGACTCCTTCAGAAAGCACAGCAAATTTTAATGTAAGGTCAAGATCGCTTTGAACCGTCTACCGAAGTCCCCGAAGTATCGGCGGAGATTCCCGCAATTAGATAAGCTAACCATTCTATGTGCATTGTACATTTTTTTCAATGCGTTCAACGACGGTAAGGTGATATTATCGAGGCCAATCAACGGAGTTGAGGGTCTGGAGACATTAGGCCTCTAAGCGGTCTTGTCAGAGACATTATGCCTCTGAGCGGGTGTTTTGGCAACATATGAGGGCCCTGCGTCGTTCTAATGTCGATTCTCTGACTTTATGCGCTCTATGGAATGGATGAACGGCCGTTTGGAAAGGAACTGCAGCCAGAAGGTTGTCTTTGTCTTCTCTCTCTAGCAACTGCTGATTTCAATCTGGAATCTAATGGATGGGCCTTCTTGGATGTTCTTTGTTCTTTTGGAGCATTTCTCCTTGGAGTTTCTTTTTCTAATGGGGTTACCATGTTTAAAAGTTAATTTGAGCCACATTAACGTCCTTTGTCACTATATCTCTGTAGGCAAATCGTTGGTCATCGAGTTTTGGGATCAGGTGTCCTCTGGCTACTTAAAATACTCAAATTTTCAGGGCATTTCTTATATGTTGCAAAATGTTCTTGTTTGCAGCGTAAACAAACAGGAGATTTTGCAATTTTTTCATATAAAGCTGCTGTGTGGCTTTCACCACATCTTAGGCACCGAATTTCTCTGGTGCAAATTGTGCTTGTATGCCCATATGCTAAGCATCTATAATATTGAGAAGGCCCATCTCGGGAGCGCACCTCCCATTTAACTCTGGTCCAAAATGGTCCTTACATCCTCCAATTGGCATCACTGCCCTGGCAAGGCAGTCACTAATGCTGTGCATAGTGGAATTTTTACCCTTGTTGCTGGTTTTCCATCTTGTGTGGAAATGTGTTTGGCTAACTAATATACAGATTTGACTTTTATTCCTTTCTCTTTTAAGGCCAGACCTATTTTCTCAGGCGTAGTTTCGGGATCAAGTCCCGCTAGCACTCTTCTGTGTTTTTTTTTTCTTCTATCTTTCCCACTTTATATGTATAATAACACGTTTCGCTTTAAAAATCAGTTATTGCATGTGATGTTCGACTGAGAATGTTTGCAAGCGCATGCTCTTTTTTCCTCACACCAACTCTTCACTATTATTTGTTAATGCAGCTAGTTCTTTCATCACCCCAAGTAATTGGGGAACGGATCCGCAAATATCGGAGATACCTTTTTATTGCTCTTTATGGTAGTTTGCTGGGGCTCTAGATTATTGCACGAGTGGTTTAGGGGTAGGAGGGGTGTCTTGTTACACACGCCTTCTTTTCTGATGTGAGACGTGAAGGTGTCATCTGCATTCACGGAATTCTCCTTGCTTGGAAGTATATCAATCGTTACCTGGCCATTACTGGAATTGCCTCCTGCTCTTGAATAGCAGTATCCATTTCTTTGTGCTGTTCATTTATATTTTACTCCCCTTCTGAGGAACACTATATTATCCATCAATGAAAGTGGCTTGATGTATGAGCAACAGTAGCCGCAATGTCAACAAACCTATTTTGAAAGGATGGGAGAGAGGAAGGAGAAGGGCGTGGGCAAGTCTTACGTCTTGTCTTTGAAGAAACAGATTTTGGCAGTTTTTTATGCCACATTGAGGGATCGTTCCCCTGGAGACCAGAAAAACGGGCCAGATTCGAGCGAGGCGCCCACGGGCTTGAGCCAAGCCCTTAGGTCTTATTTCATCCCTGTGTGACATGCTTTTCTTTGCCAGTGTATCAGTTTGTTAGAAACAAGTCCGTCAGCAGACTTACTAATTGGATGCTTCAGCGATGCCGGCTCAGTAGGGAAGCGGTGATTGGGGTCCCCTCGGCCCCTTCTGTGTTGTGCCGTGGTTGCGGCAGACCTTTGGAATGATAATTGGATCCGACTGCTTCCAAAGAACTGTTGATGTGTTCCTGGTTTATTTGTGATGTCAGTGCAGATTTATTTCTTAGTAGGAAACTTTGGGAGATTGTTCTGCCACTCGGTGCTTTCTCACAGATCCGACTCCGGAAGTCTGGTCGATGTGTCTGGGGGAGATTATACACGCGATGGATAGGCCAAGTAAAGAACGCCGGCTCTATCTGTCCTAACAAAGCTGCTCTCCTTAGGTCAGCCCTCAGCCCTCTTTGTCAAAATGGCAATCGCAAAAAAAAAAAAAAAAAAAAAAAGAAAAAGAAAAAAAAGAAAAGAAAAGAAAAAAAAAAAAAGGACTGCCGATACCTCTCACCCATCCGCCGTTGCCTCTACGACCACAGAGATGTTAACTTATCCACCTGAAACCCTGTCTTACCACCCCAACCATAACCACGACGTAGAACCTCCAGAACCAGTCATCTCTACACGCGACAACCAGCTCCATTCCGCCTCACCTGCAACTGGCGGCCAGCAGTGCGCCGTTATACGCACTGTTAACATTAACATTAACATAACATAACATAACATTAACATAACATCCACCCAACATTACTGCATCATACCTGCTCCGAATACTTCAGAGACACTGGCCGTTAGCAATCAGCTCATCCTGAATCTTCTCTAGCTTCAGCCACACTCCGCTAGTGCAGGTGCTATTTCTCGATGCTGAGGATTGCAACGCCGCCATCGCCGAAGGTCTTTCCTTGAACGGCAGCATCCTATCCGTAGAACAAAGCCTGCACAGTCACTCTTCCCGATGTCGCCGTTGCTGTGGCTATGGCCACCAAGCACCGGATTGCATGGGGCCAGCCTGATGCCACTACTGCGGGGCCGATGCCCTCACCTCCGAGTGTAAGCAGCACGACCTAGTCCGCCGGCGCAGATACTGTGCGGGGGCACCAGCCATTGTACGGGTCAGGTCACCTGCCCAATCCAGTGCAACACACATACAACGCCTCAGCCTCCACCCACGCACTTCCAACCAAGAGTCATCCAGTTCCACCGATTACCACCATGGCTCCAGGCGCTGCTCCGGACACTGCTCTAACCAACACCATAACAAACGCCATCACCTATTTAACTTTCCTTATCGCCACATTCCAACGTAACGTCCAACAACAAACCGTCTCATCATCTAACAACTACATGCAGCACAAGACGCAACATCGCCAGATTCAACCGCTTGGAAGAGACTTTTACAGTACTCCAAGCTACCTCCAATCAAACCACTGATAGCCTCAAACGCAGAATACAGGACGCCAGGACAACCGCCGAAGCCACAGCGCGCATTGAACAGAATGCAATCAACGCGAACTATGCCATCACCAGTGCCACGCTCCAACTGATCTGCACATAGCTGGAAGAAATTCGCACGATTCCGCCACCAAGCTCTTTCCTTGGACCCGAAGATCGCACCAAGTCCTACAGCATTGCATACAACTCCAACAAAGTCAGAAATAATCTATGATTATTGGTGGGCAGCTAACGAGGTACTCAATGCGGTAACTAATTACCTTTTACTTTGTATTATTCCTCCCCAACTTCCCACTAATCCATTTCCTTGATATTTCTCCTTACTTGTAATAAAATAATAATAATAATAATAATAATAATAATAATAATAAAAATTGTATACGAAATGTTGCTTGAAAGCCTCTCTCCGTGACCAACATCAATCTATGATGCATGTTCAGGAATTATATAGTGAAGGTGTAGAGTTGGCTACACTGACCATAAGACAAATGCAGGGCGTGTGATAAAACGGATTTGATATTTCCCCCCCCCCCCCATAATTTCACTCTGTAAACCAGCTGTAATTGGCCAAAATTCAAAATTAGTTCGTTTCGTAGGTCGATTTTAAGATGACTTCACATGAGTGAAATAGCCACTATCACGAATGGTTAGTTCAACTTTCATTTTTTTTTGTTAATGATAATTTATATGTGCATTACTAATGTATTATGTGAACGCATTCCTTTCTTTTGCTGCACTTCATTTAACAATTCAACATATTTTATGTGATTAAATCACCTGAACTCTTACGTAACACTGTCTTATCACCTAACGTGTTCCTAATTAGTTTCAGTGTATGGCAAGCACCTAGAAAAAATTAACTGGCTCTTTAATTACACTGGTAATAATGTTAGTTACATCAAAACTGCGGCAAAGTTTTTAGCTATAATTACATTTGCTGCTTCACCATCATATGTCAAGTATATTACAGTGACATTAGAGCCATAGTGCACCGAATTATTCACCTTTACTTCATGTACAAAAAACACCGTATATATTCCATGCACTGTCTACAAATACCAATTGGAAAACCAAGACTTTTATTGCCAGTGGGGCTGAATTATTTACACCAATATTGACACATCCACATTTAAGTAGTATCTAATAGGCATAGTATCAATTATAAATGCACATAACTTATTGCTTGTTGCAAAATTTGGAAAGCCTCGACATACAACCATGGATTTGTATTCGCATTGTAATACAATCATGATAACGTTCTTGGGCGAGGAAGAATAGACTGGGAGAGAATGAAACTGAAAATTAATCCAAATGCATTCACCCTTAGGTCAACTCTGGAATAATTTTATTTTTGTCTCTTTAATAATGAGGTAGGTGTATAAGATAAACTAGTCAGCTCATGCAGTGCTTCTAGTTTTTCCTTCTCTTTAAGGTCGTCTACTTAATTTTACAACTTTTTTGCACACTTGGTTAATTTTCCATTGTAAACATTTATTTTATTTTTGCAAATCGCTTGCTTGCATTTTAATTAATTTACTTTATATTTGAGACATTCATGTGCACTTTCAGCATGTTCTTGTGAAACTGTCATGTTTGATATCTTTTGGATTATTGGAGGCAATTCTACACAGGTATTTCTGAACGTTCTAACGAACTCCTAGCCTAATTAAAACGTTGTATTAAATGAGAATGAACCGATTTAAATGTGACTACCTATAAATAAGTTAATCCATAACGTTAGCTGTAATTTGTACTAGTTGAAATTTTACGGGGTTCCGGATTTGCTTTCTTTAGTAGATATTTACGAAAAGCAGGGAAGATAGTTGGAATGGGCAATTCAGTTATTGTTACACAGCTTAGTGAAGTGCGGTAAAAGATTGTTTTTTTTTTTTAAATGCGTTGAACATAAACTACTGAAAGGGTTTAGGTCCACTTTTCCCTCAGAACTGCTCTGATCCATTGCTGCTGCCTTTCAGGAGGCTGTGGACTACAAGAATATTGTATTGTAAGTTAATTAGTCCGTCATGTTTACTGTAGTAATATGAACCATACCTATTAAAAGTTACCACAGGAATTATTTTTTATGTTCTGTTCAGACAAGATAACATATTCAATTAATTAGCTCAATTTGTTATAAATGCAAGTGTGCAGGAATACGGCAACCTGTAACTCAAATGTTTTGGTGTCATTAGCTTGGTGACTACTTAAACTTGACATTACCTGAGAATTATCCTGATATGAATTCAAACCTCCATTCATGAATGGCAGCGGAGAAAAACGAACGCCTCCTTACCGAAACTTCGCCTCCTTAAGGAGTTATAGCATAAACGCGGAGAAGTTGACTGTGATTTCAACAACTACAGGAGGTTATAATTGTAATAACGCTCAAAAAGAAGCAGTTTTACGCAAAAAGCAACTTTTTATAGGATGCAGTTAGTAGTTAATCTCACGAAAGTAAATGGGAAACTATAATTTAACAATGTAACACGTAAAGGAAATGCTAGTACTTTTAACAGTGTAAGTTTTGCATGTATTTCGAGCTGTATAGGCGAGATATTTCATAATTTGGGGCGAGGCTAATTTCCGTTGTATCAGGTTTTGCAAGGAAAATGCGATGAGATACTGTCATTGTTTTTTCATATTGTAGCAAAGAAAGCGCGATGATGTTAGCTTTCGTTGTATCGTTTTTTTTTCAGAATCTTCTCTGTGAAAAAAAAAATTCTTTTGGGACATTTCTTTAGTTCTGAGCATGGATACTTGTTCATTTTGGTTGCGAACTGCGACTAATGTTGCCTTTAAGGATGCTGTGTGTTTCTTCACAACTTCAACTTCTGTTGTGGAAAATCTCTTAATGGCACCCAAAAACTCATAAGAAAATTTTCTTTTTGTTTTGATAAGGGCACAGAACAGTTGAGCCTTTCTTGTTTGCTCACTTGGGCCAGCATTTCCTCCTTTTCATTGTGAACAGGAACATCTTCAGTGTCTATTATTATTATTATTATTATTATTATTATTATTATTATTATTATTATTATTATTATTATTATTATTATTATTATTATTATTATTATTCGCTATAGAATGTTCATAGCGGACCTGAAATTGTCAAATGCTGCATATGGCTTACACATATTCTATTTAAAGCTGGGACCAATACACGTGCAAGAGTATCACTGTGTATACATGAATTACATTCGCTGCAGATTAATTTGCATTTACAGTGCAGGTCATTATCCTGAACAAAAATATCAGGTTTGCTTTGTGCCTACGACGAATTAATTTCACTGATCGGGTTTGAAGTTGGAAGCACAATTGAAATACTTGTTGCACATTTCACAATGATATATGTACGATCTGTTTTTGTTTGTTTGTTTGTTTGGTTTTTTTTTAAGAGGCGACAAAAAACATTCACCTTTTCTGGGTGTACTTTGGAAACATACTTTGCCAGAGTTTTAATATATTGATATTCCCTTCCACGTTCCAGACACTGTTTTGATGCACTCATAAAAAAAAAAAAAAAAAAAAAAAATAGATGCGACACGATAACATTCTCACCTCCAAACTAACACGATGGATAAGTTTCGGTAGGGAGGCGTTTGGTTTTTTTTCCGCTGTCGTTCGTGAGAGGAGGCGTGACTTCATACCAGGATGATTCTCATTGTAACATCAAGTAGTCCCGAACGGTACCGAAGAAAGCTGGCTGGTTACGATTTTACTAGTGGCAATTACTAGAGACAAATAATTTCCTCAATGTACCTCAAGTACTGTTGGCTGACTTGGTTAGAGTGTCGTGAAATCATGCGAAGGCCATAGGTTCGATTCCCAAAGGATTACTTGGTTTTTACTGTAAATCGTTTTTATTTTGTCTTAGAATTTTAAATCTTCATACACTTTCTATATTGTATTTAATTGAATAAATGTTTCTTTTTCATATGTTAGGTTAGTTTAGGCTTAACAAAATAATAGAACATTAATAAAAATAATATTACTCCATACTGCATCTTTGTATAAATTCATCCTTCAGCTGCCTATCAAAGCCTATTATGTCTGTGGCCTATCTTTGTCTTCTTTCCATAAATTCACATTTGTCTGCCTATCTTTGTCTCCTTTACAAGTTCACTGCCTATCTTAGTCTCCTTTTCAAGTTTTCATTGCCTATCTTAGCCTCTTTTACAAGTTTTCTCTGCCTAATCTTTTCCTTTCACTCCTTTCAAGTTTCTACTGCTAATTTTTGCCAATCATAGTCTCCTTTCATTTTTCTACTGCCTATCTTAAACTTAGCAAAGCCTTCCAAACAACCTGGTTTCCAGGTGTAGAATCACTTATGTGTCTTAAATTTGTTTTATTAAAATATTCTGTAAAACTTTAGTGAAATCATTTATGCACTGTAATTTATTATGAAAACCAGAATATGATTCAGATGCTAATGGACTGCAAGGATATTTGGCAAGGATGAAAAAATGAAACAGTTATTAATGTTTATGCTTTTTTTTTATATATTTACTTTGTTCTATGTCAACAAGCTACAAAACCAATCTTCTCTGGCTTCCTAGCTTAAAGCTTGGAATAGGGAGGGGAAATTCACATCAGATATGACTTCCTTAGCATGTATACAATAATAACAAAAATAACGAGGCAACACAACATTAAAAAGTTTATATACATTTTATAATACAAAGACATTCATAATACACAAACTGTGCTAGACATACTGAGGGAGATATGTTACTTCTGGATTTTAAGAACTTTTAAGCTTCATTCCTGAACTCTTCCACTAATAGTTACAAAACAATATCCATTGTTTCTTTATTTGTATGTGTTTGATTTAAGAAACTTTTTAAGAAATAAACTGAGTGGATATTCATTTATTTATTTGAAGAACTAGGGCAATTGGTGTGGGATGTTAAGCTTTGTATACAGGTTCCTTAACAGCTGATCGCAAATTTCAATTAGCAATTTACCCTTTTGTTTTGATGCAGTTTCCACATAGGTGTTATATGTTTGTTATTTTTTTGTTCTTCATTACATTTGTTATATAGTTCCGTGATGGATGTTCTCCACCTCAGACAAGCTAATATACACTTACAATGATTTGCTCACAGATGTAAATCCAATGCAGGTCATAAAATAATGAGTGTTCTCATATAATTTCATGGTTTACATCGGTATAGGTATACATTAATGTTTGATATTATGCATTAACTTAGATTAAAGCAACATTGGAAATACATTTTTTTAACTTCAGCAGATGGAATAGTTTAACTGATGTAGGTAATTGCAGACATTCTTCTCCAAATATGCTTGCAAAGTGTTTTGTGTAATGAATTAGGTGAAAAGTTTATGTTGTGGTGTGTTTGAAGTGATGTATGAGAAAGTGAAAGGAAGTGAGTTGCAGTAGTATATAACCAACCCAGGTCATCAGAATTTTATGACCCAAATTTATTTAAGAAACTAAGACAATGCATGGAGGAGTTACTAAATAAACATATGTATAAAGGAGTTTATTATAGTGGGAGGTTTTAATCTAAGAGTACAGGAGAGCCAAATTAAGATAATGGACCTTCAAAGGGAAGATAACAGGAAAGTAAAAAAGGATATGGAAAGAAGAGTCAGTAATAAAACATGAAACTAAAAGAATTTTGTGAGGAGTTGAATTGTTTATGTGTAACGGCGTAAAAGGGAAAGATGGATAGGAGAGTTTATATTTGTAAATAAAAATGGCCAGAGTCTTAGAATGTTTACTATAGGCAGTGGAGGTAGATATGTGTCTCATCGATTTTGAAGCATTAAATATAGTATGTTTAAATAGTCATTTCCCAAAAAGGACTAAATTGCAGAAAATTTTGGGAAGAGAGATAAAATATTCAGACCAGAGAAGAGCACCAATTTATAAATGTCAGGGGAGGGGTGATGAATTAGAAATATATCTTACAAGGCTAGGGATACAGACAGGAAGGTTGAGGGAAACAGGTATAGAGGAGCTTTTAAAAGAAAAAGGAATAAGGAAGCCATTATAAGGCTAGAGGAATTGGTGAAGATGCCAAGAACAAAATGAGAGCGAAAGAATATTTAACTAATAAGAAAGAGGGATGGTATAATCAAGAGTGCAGGAATGCGAAGGGAAAAGTTGTAAGGGAGCTGAGGAATTGGAGACAAACAGGGGAACAGCAGGAAAGGAAAGTTTTTTTATTGAAAGATGGGGATATAAATGACACATGAAAGTAAAGTAGAAAGAATGGGGACAACAAGTGAGTCTGAAAATACATGAGGCAGCAAGAGCAAATGATAGTAAAGCAATATGGCCTTTAGAAAGAAAATATATAAGGGGAAAGTAAAGAAAAATAGTACAAGAGCAAAGTGAGAGACAAATCAGAAGATTAAAAAGAAAAAAAGCAAGTGTCATGAATGGAACATCAAACTTTGGAAGGCATGAAATTTAAATGAGAATAGATGAGATTGATTGGTTGATTTTATTAGTTGGAAAATGAAACTCTATATTTGAAGGAGGTAATGTCCTAGAGTTGGAGAATATTAAAAACAAGGGGGTTGTGAACAATCCAGAAAATTAAAGGGGCAGGCATTAGTTTGCTGTTAGTACTAGGTCAGATATACACTGGGATTTGGCTGAAAAATTGCAAAACTGGGCAGAAGGAGAGAGCAAGGTTTCAAACTGGTTTTAGGAAGAATAAAAGACCAGTAGATAATTATTTAAATTGTACTTACAAAAATATAGACAATGGAGTATAGGTGGAGTTATTGTGATAGCTACAATGGTAAATAAATACTTGTAATGTTTTTAATTATCTAGTGAGTCAATTTGATTATCTTATGCTCCATTTACTGTTAAATTATGCAAACCTTTCGCAGGGTTTTGCCTGCATCCTCAGTCGACTGTCACCTTCGTTGTTGGTTGGATGGAGGACTTGGTGTAGCTCTCGTGGACATTTTATGAACTTATGGATTAATTTATCTTCTATTGGGATCTCAAAGTTCATAACCTTATCCTCAATTTTTTTTATATAAATTTTTTCCCATGTTCCCAGCTCAACGGGTTGATCTACAAATTTCAATAATTTCACTCCCATTTCTATATCATGTTTATCTCTCCAAAAGTGATGCTCAACTGCTGATTTCTCTATCTGATTGTACCTTATGTTTCTCCAGTGTTCCTTCAGCCTGATTCCAATGCTTATTTTGTTTTTCGAATATATACTTTGTTACAATCTGAACAGTTAATTTTGTATATTCCTGGCTTCTTCTCCTCCGGTATACACAATATACAAAATCAACTGTTCAGATTGTAACAAAGTATATATTCGAAAAACAAAATAAGCATTGGAATCAGGCTGAAGGAACACTGGAGAAACATAAGGTACAATCAGATAGAGAAATCAGCAGTTGAGCATCACTTTTGGAGAGATAAACATGATATAGAAATGGGAGTGAAATTTTTGAAATTTGTAGATTGACCCGTTGAGCTGGGAACATGGGAAAAAATTTATATAAAAAAATATGAGGATAAGGTTATGAACTTTGAGATCCCAACAGAAGACAAATTAATCCAGAAGTTCATGAAATGTCCACGAGAGCTATGCCAAGTCCTCCAGCCAACCAACAACAAAGCGGACAGTCGACTAGCAACTGAGGATGCAGGCAAAAGCCTGCGAAACTAGTTTTGCATAATTCAAAAGTAAGTGGAGCATAAGATTATCAAATTGACTCACTAGATAATTAAGAACATTAGTTGCTTAGCTGTATTGGTTCCGACACGAAGTTAAATACTTGTAATATTTTTACAAACCTATTTAGTAATAAAAAGAAGTTGTATGTACGGATTTTGAAAAGGCTTTTGCTACATAAATCGAGAAGCACTGTGGACCAAATTAAACTCTATATTTGAAGGAGGTAATGTCCCAGAGTTGGAGATCAGCAATGTTTAAAAACAAGGGGGATGTGAAGAATATATACCGATAATGGTTTTTGCATAATGATTTCAAATAATAAAGTGACTAAAACTAGTCAAAGTAATATAGGGCTTAGGCAAGGCTGTATGCTAATCCAGTATTGTTTTATTTGTTCATTGATGATATTTTACAGGCAATTGATAAGGTTAATAGACATTTCCATTAATCAAAAACAAAGAAATACTTAGTTTGTTATTTGCAGATGATCTAGTATCAGAGTCAATAACCAATGTGGGATTAATGAAATTAATTCAAGCACAGAACCTTTCGAATGAATTGGAGTGAAATAATATAAGTAAATAAAACATTATGGTACTTAAAAAGGAAAGCAAATTAAAGAAAGAAAGTGGTAAGGAAGGAAAATTGAGTTAGTTAATAAATCTAATTACCTGGGTGTAAGATTAAATGGATGAAGTGAGCAGAAGAAAAGGATGCTAGGCCAAAGAACACTTTCCTTGAAAGCCATAAAAGCATGCTTAGAAAGAATATTAGGGATGCAAATTAAATGGTTGGAGAGAGTATACCTGGCAGAAGTTGAGGTTAGGATGCTTCATGGGGTGGAGATTTGGGGTATAGAAGAGAGGTGGACAAATGCGAATATGAATCATAGGAACAAATTCTGGGACTGTCTAGCTAGAATTTTGCCTAATAGTGTTGCACATGTAGAACTAGGAAGAATAGGTAGCAAAGGGAAATTTTTGGGAAGAGTATTGAAATATTAGTTTAGAATTATTGTTTGAAAGTTTAGGAAAGGTAAAACCAAGGAGAAATTTGGTTCAATAGGATTGAGAAAATTTTGGAAAAAACTACTGGTTTTGGTGAAATTAGAAGAGCTAGAAAATCATTAGAAATGATTTCAGGAAAGAAATTAGAGCAAGAATTGAAGATATTGAAAGGCAAGATATATACCAGTTTATATTCCAACACTTCATTGAATATATGCAGTTATCTGAAAACAGTGTGGTGTAGAGAAGATTATGTTGAATAGTGCGACAAGTAAGCAAGAGAAGATTATGCATGGGCCAGTGTGAGTTTAGGAAAGTGAAAGGGTTAAGAGTAAAGGGGAATTTAGAAAAATGCCCACTTTGTAACAAAAAGGATAAAAATAGGTACATGTTGTTAGAATGTGAAGAAATGACCATTCATAGGGTGAAATTAGAAATGCAGAAGTCTATTTGCTAAGAGAAGTAAGAGGGAAAACATTGATGAGCGTAAAACCAAGAAAGAATATAAAGGAAATAGGTAACTATTTAGATAAAGTAAGAGCTAAATGGCTCAGGAGAATAAGTAAGAAAGATAATGATGAAAGTAAGAAAGATTATTAGATAGTAAATTAAAGGGAAAATAGGGCCCAATAGCTAGATAACTACTATGCCAGGGACTATTCGAGTATCTATGGGAACTCAGCAACATAGTGTAGTGATTTGTGAAATGATTGATTAGATGAAGTATTATAAAGGGTTTTAGATATTTTGGTGTGTAAAATTGGTAGTATAAAATTTTTGATTACTTGTTCATTTGTTTAGGGGTAATTAGATTATTTGGAATTAAGAGAACTATAGTAGAAATTGCAGTTTAATGATTAAATGGTTACTCATAGTAATGCTGTTTTTGGTTGTATCAGAGCCTGGGAGCCATGGGCGCTAATGACCATAGCAGTTTTGTGCCCTTAAGCAATAGTTATTATCATGTATCAGTGCCTTATCTCCTGGATACTCCAGTAGGTAGTTGCTGATGAACAGGGTTACTGGAGACTGAGCTAATCAAATGGGAGAAATTTGGGTTGTATTTGTAATGTATCATAATGTAAATTTAATAATACTCAAGATAATTATAGAATGATATACAGTTAAAGTTGTGTACAAATAAATGTGACTGAAATGAGATTGATTTAAAAATTATGTAAGGAATTGTTAAATAAATATTCTATTCTATCCTATAACTAGTATTTTGGATATGCACTGAAGATCACAGCAGCCCAACCCTTTACATTAAAAGGATATGCTTTCTAATTTTAAGAATTAAAGTGGGTAAAAAAAAGTTTATGAAACTTGCTGAGGCACAAGTAATGCTCCCAAAGAAATATTTTTGTCAGCCTCAACTCATATAAGGAACCTATTAGCAATGAAATTAAGTTAATAGCAGTAAGTATTTTTATATGGACAGGTTCTACTTGCTGCTTCAGTCATAATAAATATATAACTAATTCAACATTTTTTTGTTTACTGTTACATTCATGTCCATTCATTTCCTTTAGTTTTTAAGCTTTTCTTCATAATATCAACTATATTTATATTTATAAAAAAAATTATAGACATTTTATTTAGAATGACAATGAAATATAACAATAACTGGTATCTTGTGGTTGAATTTCAAAGTATTAGGAGTGTTAGATGAAAAATAAAAGGCATAAAAGAGAAAAATTTAGCTCAACGTTACATTTATCAGAAAATAAAAAATTAGAGAATAATGTTACTCAGAAATGAGTTTCAAAGAGCACAAGATTCTTATCATTTACTAATTCTAATGATTAACTTTGACATTCTACCTTCCATAGTATATAACAGTATGTAATTATGTTTGTAATTTAGAAGTATTTTTTATAATTAAATGCAAAAGATATATCAAGTTTAATAGTTTTTATGGCAAGAGGTTCAAGGAATAAAACCTAAGTGCAATTCTCTTCAGATTTTCAAATTGATACGTTCATCTTAGAACATTTCACTAAAATGTTCTAAAATGTTATGTTATTACAATATTAAATATAGACTAGATGGGAGAGATTTGAAAAATGACTAGAAAAGAAGTACTGTTAGTAAAACTTTGCACTTTTCTCCCTCAGCTTATTTCTTTCTGTCCAACATCTTTGGTAGTTGACAGCTCATTTGCTGCAGTGAGTTTTAAGGAGAACTTCTGTACACTGTCAAACAGGCTCCCAACTCTTTATCTTACTTTTTCTGTACAAAAATGTAGCAGTGCATACTAGAATTCTGTATTTATCCATAAGACAATAACGTATTAACATATGAACTGTATAACACTCTGTGCTCTCTGAATTGAGATTTAGGCAAATTCATTGTCTGACATTGCATCACAGAAAGCCAAAAATGGGTGGGGGAGAGAATCTAAAAGTAATTTCTCTTGTCATGTTGTCAAATATTTGCATTATATCATAAACAAGGATAAAGTATCAAAATATGATACAGCACAATGCAATTGCTAGGCTGGTGTAGTGAATAAATGGTATGCATTACAGTTTACTCTAACACTTAACTGCAAAACTCTGCAGGCACTAATAAGCAAATTAAACATCTCTGATTTTCAATGATCACTTACAGCATTTTAATCTAGATGAGATACAAATAAGTCCAATTCTAATTTTACCAGGTAGAGATGAAATGATATTTGTGCAGGAAGTAATAAGGGGAGGGGAAAGATGGTTTGGCATTCTAATATTGGGAAGGTGCAGAAGAGGAAGGAAATTAGACAAATACAATCATGAAAAGCCAAAAGCTATGACTGAAATAAGGGACGGAAGAGTACTAGAACAATTTATCAGCAGGGTAAGCTTATGATAGGAAATAAAAATGCGAAAGTTGAAGATTCTGGAGTTGTGATGGTATGAAAAATAAAGCAGTATAAAGCAGCTGCTGATGAAACATGTTTAAAGGTGAAGATTTATTATGTTATTTAAATTTTTTAGAGAAGTAAGGTGAAATGATAGCATGAAGAGAGAGGGAGTTTAAAGGGTTGAGATTTTTTAAGCATATAATTTATTGATAAAAGAAGTTTGATTCAACAGTGTTACTGAGCAAGAGAAAAACATACTGACAAGGTAGATAAATGTGAAAGAGAAGATTTGGCATGGATGAGAGCAGGGATATGGAGATGAGAAGAATGAGAAGAAGAGAAGATGATGAGCTATAGTATTTGAGTGTGGTAACACAAATAACTGAAGAAATACTTTTATTAAATCAAAGTGGCTTAAAATGAGCAGGAAATTTGCTATAAAAGAAATGATTCATAAAGATTATAGTAAGAGGGCATAAGATGAAAAACAATTGGAAATGAAAAGTTACAAAAGAGGAGCAATGAGCAATGGGACTAATGCCAGTGCTGATAAAATGAATCTTTTGAGAGGAAAGAAGAATATAAACAAAGTCTGCATTAATGGACTTATATTTTTATTCCATTGTTGGTGACTAAAGAAGTAAAATACTTGAGTCCAAAAACACATCCTTATATTAAATTTAAAACTAATTTTGTATCAGAACACAGTTGATGATGAGGGCAAAGGCCTGCAAAACATGTTTGGTATAATTCAAGTAAGTGGAACATTAGAGTAATAAATCAACTCATCACACCTTTAATACTTTAATTTTTAAATAAAGAAACTTATTACAGCTGTAAAGTTTATTCTTTTTACACAATTATAGCTGTATAAAAGAAAAGGGTGATACTTAAAATAAGAAGCAACAGCTACTGAATTTGCTATAAATCTCCATTCATTAACAGTAAACAAAGGTAGTAAATTTATACAGGAAATATTAATAATACTAAAAGAAATAAATGAAAATATGTAGGATTGAAATTAAGGTTGTTTAAGAATATTTATCAGAAATAAAAATATCTATACTGTATGAAACATAATATAGATGTATAACAAAAAGCTACTTTAAACAATTCTTTAAAATTATAATAATGCAATAACTTCAAGCAAAATTTAGAAAGATATTAAAGGTTTTAGAAATAAAATATATATGGAAATAATTTACTTAATTCTAAGCAGTGGGACAAAATATTTTCTTTCACCAACAGTTTACATCAGAGTACTACACTTGACTTATATTAAAATTTGCAGCATACAGTTCTTTTTGTAGATAAATGCTTTCTCATTTCATTTCTATGTCTTACTTCAATTTTATTGACTGCATTCACTTCAAAAAACTTAAATACTTCCATATTATTAAACCTAACATATGATATCACTCTTTATTTCAACTGTAATACAATAACAGCTTAAAGCTGTGCGAGCTGTGCAAAAGCCAGTGACAGCCAATTTAGATTACAGAATAATATGGCCATGATTTTTTAAATAGTATTTAACTCCCATTTTTACTGCTGAGGCATCATAGTTGGTGGGTGATACATGAGATAAAATGATAGATTGGAAAAGGACTTTATTTTGAAAGGAAGCATTTCAGGCCTCCCTGACATAGGCCATTTATAAGGACTGAGGAAAACCTGGAAAAACCTCAGTCAGTGAGGACAGTTCAGTGGGAATCAAACTCTAGACCTCCCACTCATGAGTCTGTGCCTTAACATCCTTGGCCACTCATGTCAGTATAATCATGATGAAATAGTGTACAGTGTACATACATGTTACGAGTAGGACTAAAAAAGTAAGTTACACTTGTTGTCCTAAGCTAGCAGCACCTTATAAAAAGAGTGGTGCTTGGTGCAGAACAGAGTTCATTTTCATCTCCCTATAGGACCACTTTCTTTGTAATAATGATAAGAGGTGAACATAGCATGCGTGCAAATGGCATGTCAACTGGAATTGGATTCTAGGATCAAAGTACAAGAAACAGCATGATTTTGTGGCAAAACATCTAAATTGCATGGAGAATTTGTCATGACATTTTGGCCATGTATGGAGCCATATTGAAAGGGTGCCAGTAGTTTGGATAAGGCTGTACAGACATATAGATGCTAATTGGCAAGGAAGAGGCCAACAGCATCAAACACAGAAGACATTGTGTTATAGGTTGATACAATGATTTTCAGCAATCTCAGAGTGACTGTTGTGGAAATTGCACAGGAATTGGGTATCTCAATGGACAGTGCTCAATTCATCATTTGAGATCGTCTGGAGTGTATTCCTATCATCAGGTAATTAAAAAATCAATGAAACATCCAGATAAGTGGATCTTAACAAACTTTTCTGGGTTTTTTGGATATGATCTAATGGTCAATTCATATTTATGGTGACCTGACATTTCATATGACACTATGGACATCTTCAGAGGAATAAAATGTCTACTTGACACTCAGTGACTGATTCTAGGAAGTGGCTTTGTCATCAGTAACTGAGGTGAGAATGGTGCTGTGATATAGAAAGTGAAAGGGGAAGGGGCATGGTCATATCAAAGAGCCTGGAAAAGTTTGTTAAGATCCAAGACTCTGGCTGTGAAAGCCTACATATGTATTCAGATAAGTGTTTACAGAGAGACTGAATAATTTTGTCAAAAAATAGTGTGGTATATCTGTGTGAACTTGATCAATAAAAGTTTCTTACCCTGGAATAATCAAGTATAACTCACATTCTGAATCACCCTGATACAAGGAATGAAAAATGATCATTGAGCTAATGAAGGCATCAATGAGAAGGGTGGTGTAAAATAAAGTTAAAAATAAACAGAGATGTGGTGTGATAAAGTAGCAGACTACACTAGAAATATAATTGGCAATATTTTAAATATGCTAAACAGAAAAAGACAAATAAAATGTATTTTATTTCTTGGAAAACTCCAAGTGCTTTTATTTATTTTTGTTGTCTTGTCTTAAGCACTTAGAATGAACACATTAGTGAAGAAAATTATCTGGAATTAAAATGAGCATTAAGTTTTATAACATGGTGTTGATGAAGAGAAAGAGGAAATGTAAACATGATTGAAAATCTTTTTGAAAATATTTCAAATGAATGAAAAAGATATACATGTATACTATTACAAATTAATTATAGACTTCTAATGTAATTTTTTTATAAGATATAATTCATATATTTCTGGCTTCAATTTGGTTAACCCTTAACCTTTTCTGTTCCTTATATATTTATTTGGTGAATTTTGTTTTAATATTTTAATTTATTAATGCGTGTGAAATATGCATGAAATGGCCTTATTTAATCTAAATAATTTTGCAGTTAAAAATAATGTAATGTAATTATTAAAGAACTTTTTATTCTTATTAGTAGATGTGGAGTAAAATGTTTTAAACTAATCATATGACAAAAAAAATGGGCTTTATACTTCCTGTAGTTAGGAAAAAAAAAATTAAAATATGTAAAATCTTTGTTGTTCTTCAGTACTTTGTATTGAATCTGGTAGATCTGTTTAGAGCAGAACATTTTGTTAGATAAAGTATGATAATGAGAATACAAATGCAAGGAAAGTTGTATATATATCTCTAAATAAATGCACAAACAAATAAGAACTCTTTATTTGGCAATAAATGTCTTATGATAAAACCTGTTGCAAGAGTAAAACCATACATTTTCTATGAGGTAACTATATAAAATTATTCAGTCTTTAAAATTGTTCTCTTCTTTCTTTCCTTCCTTTTCCCTTCCATTGGAATTGTTAGAATTTGGTAATGTGTGCAGCAAATTTTAGCAGCACAAATAATTCAGTTTTTTGGTATGATATCTCCTTAATTCAGTAAATTTTACTTATTGAAGCTCTAGCTGAACATGGGCATGCAACATAGACAATTTACTAACAAGGGACCTACGCAAACTTCCTATTGAAAAATTCAATTATACTGCATCAGATAATTAGAATATGACTGCAGTGAACATACAGAAAGTGCTAGATTTTGGAGCTAATTCATTTGCCAGATTTTGGTGATGAACATGCTATAATCTTTGATATTCAACTCTGTAAAGCACAGGCATGCTTCAAAATGGTTGAAATTACATAAAAATGTTGAAAATAAGATAGAGTGTATATCTGCATTGCTCTATATTTTGGAATTCTTGTCATTTATGATATGCACATAAATATGTTTAAGTGCCTCTTGTAGTAAGGCAATCTAAACTTTTTTTTAAATATGTAATAGGAACTTTATGGATAAGACTCGAATATTATTTTCTTGTAAGTTTTATTCACAAAAAGAATAGCACCAAGATGTGAACAAAACAAGGCCAAACAGCAATACTATATACATTTAAAATTTTGCAGAGCATTGTGGAGTTCAGTATTACATCAAGAGCACTTTATAAAAGCCCTATGATTGTATGAATCTACATTAGTGTCCAATACATTTCTGAAAGGAATATCGGAAGTGTTATGGAAAGTTTCATCATCCACCTCTGGCTTACGGAGTGGTTCTGAAATCTGGCACTTTCCATGCATTCATTGAAGTTGTATTTCAACTCTCTGATAAGAGTATGACTGGATTCTTCAGCAGAAGTTCACAAACTTCCCTTGTAAGCTGTAAAAGAACTCATTAGGCATGGTTTATGCACATAGCTGCCTATAGCATATAAATCAATATGTCAGCTAACTTACTACTTGTTGTCATCGGTTTCTTCTCTTAAATGCTCATACTTTTCTAAAAGATCAGTGAGAAAATAATTAATCTAAGACAAATATATTTTACCTTTATGATATAGCTATAATGTGCTGGAAAAGAATCTCTATTAATGGGTAGTGATATAATATAATGTAATAATAGCTTTAATCAGCTTATATTACACCTCCCCAAAAAGTTAATTGGGCCAGTACTTCCCAAAATGTTTTATTTGATCCTTTTGCTCTACTACCTGCTGGTTCCATAGTACATAAATGACCCAATTCCTGTCTCAGGTTATAAGAGGAACACAAATGACACAAAAGGGCAATTAAATAAATATTTGCAGAATACCTTTTATAAGTAATAGCCCAATCCATCCCTTTTAATGCTATAAATTAATGGTCAAACAATTTTTAGAGAGCATTTAGAATCTTGCACTATTTGCTTCACACTTAAAAGATTTTTCAAATACAATGAAAAACTGCACCAGAAGCTATATAATATACAATGATGCAATTTTATATCTTTTTCAGGCACCCACAATAAGCAACTGGCAGTTGAGGGATAGGTTACTAATGTTTTTGTGTCAAAAAAGTAGTATCTGAGGGAGTGCAGAGTTAAGTGAAGTTAGATTGTGTGCAGTATCACTTAACTCAGCAAATAAGCATATCTTATTCTTCCCAAAAGCTGTGAATGTGTCCTTATACTCTTGTTGATTCACTAAGGCTGTGAAATGTTTTGTGCACAGATGATGGCCCTCTGCCATTAGAAAAGCAATAACTCACTGAAAGTGTGTGTTAAGCATTTTGCAAGTAATGTGTCTTTTAGTGTTGTGCTTTCACCAAATATATTGAAATATTAAGTGCAACTGGTTTTCTCCATAACTCTTCACTTATGTTATTCAGAGTTTATTTCACAGTCCACTATTATCAAGCTGAGATGTGTTGTTCACGATTACTGCTATCAATAATTACCACAACATCGCGTCCTCTCGAAGAAGTTGGCACAGATCCCACAAGATGATTTAGCTGTTTTCCTTGATTTTCTTCTACTGCTTCATCATCATCTTCTTCATCTGCAAACTTAATGTCATCATATTCCTCACTTGGAGACTTCTCCACACGTGTTTCCTTCTCTCTAGTGTTTTCATCTGAACTTAATTCTTCTTCTTCTTTATCATAATCAATGGTGTCTGCTTTTGGCCTAAAACAACATACAGTGTTAATAAGTTCATTCTGTTAATTTTCTATATATGGTGGCCAGTGAGATGTAATATGTTTTATTCTTATTCATACCAATGGGTTAACAAAGCTATGTTAAAAAAAACATAATTCTGATCACTTGCAGTCTTCCGCTACACATTATAAGCTGTACACTTTTCACACTTTTGAAAATGATATTCAATAGCCTGAAACTTATTGGTGAGCTATGTGTAACAAAAGGATGCCTTGCTAATTCATCAGAAAAGCATGTACACTATCCCTTTACAGATTACTGTATATGAATATATTCTATATCACATGTTTTGGCTTAATTCATTCCAAATAACTCCCATGATAACTAAAGGATAAACATACATTATTTTAAATCTAACTAAATCAAGCTATTAACCATTCCTCTCAAGGATAATTTTACATACAAATAAAATAACAAAAACTGATAAATATAATTATACTGCAAAATGTTTCAAAACTATCTAAATAAGCAATTAACTATTTCTCTAAATTTAATCTTTTATATATATGAACAAGTGTTTACATATCTATAAAGTTTATAGATGGAACAAACATTGTAAAAATACTCAAGTACCTTATTAGAATTTATTAAATATGTTCACAACAGCTCTATTTACTTAGACAACATTAGGAATGTTTTGCTCCTCATCAGCTGTTGACCAACTACTTATACTCAATACGGTGGCTGGATTTTTTATTACAATCTGCACTATACATTGGAAAAATGAGAAGAAATTTAGAGAAAGGAACATTTTACAAATATTCTATAATACTTGTTTGTGACAAGTTTTAAATTATGAGTTTATTTATTGTTGTGGGAATATTCTAAAAGGTAATTCACTTATCTTTTATGAATGCTATTGCTTAACAATATTACAAGGATTCAACTTTCTTGATATTGGTATTAAAATAATTAGGGAATTTTTGTACTATTACAAGTTGATTCAGCTAAATCTTTCTATGATAATTGCCTATTTACAAATCAGTAGGTTACAAAACATTGTTTTAAATTGTCAAATGTGAAATTATATCTATGGTCGCTTAGAATTGCTTTGTACTTACTGAAACTCCTCTTTATATCACAAAAAGTAATTGAAATCACTAGAAATCTAGCAACATATTGTGGAATTAAAAATCCAGATCACATGCGTTTCTTTATTTAAACTGCCACTGATATTTCACAACTGACTATAATCTAATGTTTGACTACCATTATGTTCAGTTTCACTTGAATTATTTATGTAACATTTCCACTGCAAAACTTATTGTTCTGTCACTGTCCTCAGGATGTTAAGACTTTTGGCCAAGGGGTTGTGTTTCTGCTAGAGAGGGTTAAAAAACCTCAACGCATTATATCAGCAGAACTGTGGACCCAAAATCATGAAATTAAATCCGTAGCTAAGTTGCTGAAGGAACTTCAGAACCCAATGGAGCTATCTAGATGAAAAAAAATTTTCAACCCAAAATTTAGGAAAAATTTAATGGATTTTTATGTTTTACCCATGAATGAACTCAGCAAGTTCCTTTTCAAACTATCAGTGACCACCAGAAGCACCTTGGGACTCAGCCACCACATGGGTACATGTAGTTGGTTAACAACTGATGATGGGAGTAATTGTCTGTAAAACTTATTGTATAAGTGGAGTTAGTGTAAACATATTTAATAAATTCTAATTGGGTATATTACCACTCCATTGTCTATAGCTTTATAAGTACAATTTAAATACTGAAGTGTCTCAATTAAGACATATCTTTTAAAAAGGAAATTATTTTAAAAAATATATATGGAACTAACACAGTGAAGCCAAGTCATATGAATAAATTCATGTGCTATATGTCGTACTAAACACTCTTTTTGCTTCACTTACTTGTGTGATATTTGGAACCAGTTTTGAAGACCTTCGTCTTCATCTTCGGCCAAGGGTACAACTGATTGGAGAATCCAACAGCTCTATAGAGTTGAAGCGCCGCCCTGGTGGTGTTTTAATGTACTTAAAGTTGGTGTTTTCTACCTTTGGAATATCAAAGTTCATTAATTGATCTCTCTATTTATGAATGTAAATTTTTTCTCAAGTATCCAGTTCCATATGTCTCTGAGTCTCTTTTAATAAATCCACTTTCTTCACAATCTTGTAGTTTTTGTCCAAAAATGATATATCACAGCTGATCTATCTGTCTGTTTATATTTATGTTGCTGAAATGCTCTTCTAAATGTGTGCCTATATTCCTCTTTGCTTTTCCAATATAGATCTTTTCACAATCTGCACATGTTATTCTGTACATACCTGCTTTTTTCTCTTGTGGGGTCTTTACAGCCATTTTATCTTTCAAGATGTTTCCTAAATTAAATCTGTTGATGGGTGCTAAATTTATATTGAAACCTTTAAAACTTTTTTGAAATTTTTTCATAGCTTTTGGATGATATGTACATTTTTTAAAAATTGTTTTTTTTATATATGTTGATAATGTGGTGGTATCTTTGACTGAAATGTTTATTTACAAATTCTCCATTTCTTATAGGTGCCAGTGTCTTTTATTCTTTTAATCATTTCCTTTCTTTTTTCCTTCCTTGAGTTTTTTCAATATGTATAGTTATAGCCTTGGCTGTTTTAATTGAAAATGTCTTTCCAATAATCTAAAACACAAATTTTTAAAAATCACACCATAATTATTTTTAGAAAAGTATCTGCTTAACATGCCTCATAATCTAGTATACTTTAGTTATTAGTTAGTGAGATTAAATATATTTGTTAGCAGTAAGATACACCTCAGAAAGTGAGACAATTTTACTGCCAGTACACAATGAAAGATAACATATGATAATGATAAAAATAAAATAATACTAATAATGCTCTCAATTTAATTTACCTATATGCACAGGTGTCTGTATTGTGCATATGTGAATGAATGAAGAATGAATCAATAAATAAATCAATCAATGAATAAATGAGTGAATGTGTGTGTGTGCGTGCGCGCGCGTGTGTCACACACACACACACACACACACGTACTTGCATGCATCTAATTCTGGCCACTTTCTGCATTTGCTGTGATTAGCATATTTTTCTTTAAATTTATTCAGAAGTTTCTCTTACAAGAAGGCAAACCTTATTAGCCAATAATGGTGATACAGAAATTCCAAAATTTTCTTCATATTTTACTATTGAAAATACCATTTATCATATTCAAAACCATCTCAAAGTGGAGTGCAGCATTTTCCCTACTGTTAGCCTCCATTGTAATTAAAGTAACATGTATATAGCATTGTGCTCAAATTATGTACAAGCAAGTATTCAAAGTTTGGTAATGGAACTCTACTGTGGACATGTTGACAGAATACTAAATATAGAATTGTAGGTACTCTTACTCTTAGTTCCTAGCGCATATAAGTGATTTCTGACTCCAAATATATCTATCACTTTGTTGTGGAAATTTGGATTTTTTTGGGGGTATTTTTCAAGAGGATCTTCTCAATGAAATGAATACTAATTTAGTGAATCTCAATTGAATTCGTGCTTTTTATTTAGGTTTTTGTTATTTTCATTTGATAGAGGCTACTATCAGGAATTATCAGTCAAAGCACAAAGTTTAATAACTTCAGGCAAGGCTACATTCAAACCTGAATAAAATAAGTATTTATAAAGTTGTAAGATGAAATCTTGTGAAATATATGTCTGCCAAACTTGGCTTTAAGTAACATGAGACTGAAGTAGACAGATTAATGGAGTTTAAATGACTTCTGGCACATCAGCCTATAAGTTTTATTATTTACCTCATTGGAAGAGACACCTTTTCCCAAAATCTGTTCCTTGAACAAGTTGCAGTATTTTGGTTCCAATGTTAGTGTCTGTTCCCAGGTCTTACCTGGTTATAGAAAGAATGTCTCTTTCTTATCAGGAATGTAAATTCAAGGATATGGGAGGCAGATTTCTCATCCTGTTCTACATTCTACAGAATAGATTCATCTTTGCAGAGTCTCACTTTTTGTAGATGTTTCTTGAAGTGACTATGTTCAGTAATTAATACTTTCCTTATTCCTGTTCTGTCCAATTTTAGAAGAGATGTGGAAAGAGTGTTGCTAGGATCTAAGACCAATTTTCTAGCTTATAACTGAAGTAGCAATCATATGATTTACTAGGATTGAAATGAACTTGTGCAAATATTGCATGTATTCTTCAAATGAAGAAAAATCTAGAGGAGCCAAATATTCCAGCTTATTAATTTTGGAGAATGGTTGGCTACATATCCTATCATTTGTATTAAGCAATTCACAGTAGAGCCCCCATATGGTTTCTTCATTTCCCATCATAGCTGACTTTATGGTGAAGTAATTCAGTGTGGTATCCTCTGTTGTCAGATTCAAGTTTTCTAAATAACAGAATCATTCCTGGTGGTCTAGTGGTAACCATACTTGCTTTGTAGACCTAAGTCATAGGTTCAAAACTGGTTCAAAGTGCAGCTGTTGGTCCTATGTCATAGATTTATGGCACATAAAAGAACCTTAAGCCTGAAAGAACAGGTCTCTGAGCCACCCTGAATTGAATGGGACAGTAATGACCAAAGATGTTAAAAAGTGTTCTTAAATATAAAATAAATTGAAATCTAACTAAATGGTAGCTCTTGTTTAGCCAATAAATATAAGGCATCTATTAAGCAACTAACAATATATTTGTTTGATTTAATGGTTTTGCCATGCTTATCCCTGCTAATTTTTAAAGCTAAGTTTTAAGAATCTTCAATCTAATATTCCTAAATTGTTGTAATGCTATTTTGCATTTAACGTTGTCTAATAGCTCATGTCATATTGTGAACACGTGAAAACTAATTACTTCAAACTACTTTTGTTGTTCAAACATTCTTCTCTATGGGGGAAAAAAAAAAAAAAAAATGCATGGCCATCGTAATAAAGAACACATCTCTTATAATCACAAGCCATGTATCATTTTCATACCATGCTTTATTAAAACATTGTACTTCATTTCTTGCTTAAATTAAGAGTTTTCTACCTCTGTCTTTATTTCTTCCTTTTCAGCAAAACATTTTGCTGAAAAGGAATTACTTAGTTAAGTCATCTATTATGCAGCCATAATCTTCACCCATGATAACACCAGTCCTGGTGACCATACTTTCCCCAAGATTGGGGTTCAATCCTAGCCAGGATCAATGGATTTTTTGGGGCGTAAAAATCCAAAGCATGGCTTCCTTCAGCAGAGAAGCAAAATCATGGGTCCTATATTGTAGATTTACAGCATGTAAAAGAACATCAAGCCTGAAAGAAGAGGCCTCTGAGCAAAATTTATCGGCCATTTCATGCCCTCAATTGAATGGGATGCTGATGACCTAAGATGTTAGAGCATTTGTAAATAAACCAAATCAACAACCTATGATAATGTTTAGCATCTATCAGACACTCTCACAGAATTTTATCTTTCCCTAGCCTGTTATGAGCAAAGAAATACATTATGCTGCAATATCAAGCTGTTACAATAAGTATGCATATGCAACCGCCTTTCATAGCTCTACTGCAGGTCAGTCTCATTAAGTTGACTGGCTGACAATGTGACAAGGAATTTAAACACACGGTTAGCAAGAATAGAATAGTATTTATCAACTTATGCTCTTGAGGCTATAAACAATGAAGTAGTAAAATAATATGACATGAGAAAAAATTACATAATCAAAAATATGAGTCATGAATTTTGAGACACCATTGTTGTATATATTTGATAAATTTCTCCAACTGCCTACAGAGTATGCTTCTACCAGTTGGTTGGATGGGAGCAAATGTTACCATAACATGTCCAATCAAAAACTAAGTAAATGCAGTGTAAGTGTCACCAAGTCAACTCTATATTATTATTGTATTATCAATTTAATGTGTCTCTCATACTAATAAATTCCAGTATTTCATTGTAACTTTATTCAGTTTAATAAATTATTAAATTATTAGTTAGGCTAACATTAACCCTCCACCCATCTGTAAATGAACATGAAAATAAAAAATACATAGTAAATATGATGATACTTTCAATTATTACCTATTTAGATTGTCACATTACAGGCAACCAATCATATTGTTGTATTTTTGAGCAATTGGATAGCATCTTTGATAGAATAATTTCAATTCAATATACATGTATGGATAAATAATTAAATATTGGGAAATATGATTATATAATCTAGTCATAATTTACAACACATTATATAGAATAAACTTAACTTGTTGCAAGTGTTTCTTTCTTTATTGGCTAATGCCTTTATTTATTAGGGTAAAGGAGAAGTTAAAGGAATTTTTTTTATTTATTGAATTTAAACTGAGCATAAACTAGTACATGTGGCTTAGTTCCAACAGGAATATATGTGGCTATGAAGAGTAGCATATTAGTCCCAATTTTCCTTAAATGAGACTTCTTCAATGCATGTAATTAGGCCCAATTTTAAGATTCATTAAGGCAAAAAAAGTCTAACATAAAGACAAATATAGTACTTAAGTTCATTTTTTCTATGATTTGTAGTCCTCCTAAAAGAGAGTGGTGAAACAATAGAAGAATGAATGTAAGAATTAAGCTCACCTTGGTAACAATTCAATGACTTCTTCATGAGTTCTTTTCCCTACAGCATGTCTAAGAGGTGCTCTTCCTAGGTGTGCATCATCTACAGATGGGGATTTACAGATGCCATGTCCATTGAGTTTCCCACTACTTGCACGTCTGGGCATCATTTCTAAAGCTTCTTCACTGTTTCTATTGTTGGAAGAAGAACTTCTGCGCCGTCTCTTTGAGTGATTGCTACGGTTACTGCTGCTTCCTGTTGGTGACATTTTCTTAACAGGTCCAGTTATTTCATCCAGTAGATCAGGATCTAGGGGTGGTATCCATACAAGATAAGCAGGGTCCATGCCTAGGAATGAGCCTGGGACAGCTCCAGCATTGCTCACATTATAGTCATAATAATCAAGTTCAAGATCAGTAGTGTCTCCATTTGCAGTAACTAAACTGAGCTCAGAGGCTGTACCACCTCCAGCTAGAAGGCGCTCAAGGTTCCGTCGTTCCTTTCTTTCTTTGGGCGTTGTAATGCGTGCAACTGACCCATTTGGAGTTGTCCAACCCTAGAACAAGTTTATAGTCCTTGTTAGCTAAGCAGGAAAGAAGGCCTTTCTTTTGTTTAATGATAAATTGAGAATATTATTTTTAGACAATCAGAAAGGAAACTTTTTTGTTTAATTACCAATAATTCAGAATGTAAATTCAATATATGGACTTCATCACATATATTGAATAAATTTACAGAATCATAATGAGCTATTACATAATTTCAATATCACCATTGTCTTAACCAACATTGCTAAAAATTACTCATTATGAACCTGGAGTTCAGAAGTTTGTTTGATCTTCTTAACATTAATTACTGTCATCCAGTGTGTAATCAGACTGTTTGGCATCATCTTTGAATTCTAGATAAATGATCACTATTATCTCATTATCTTCCATCTTTAGAATGTGCCATTCATATCCTTTTGCAAATGTTATTAAGTATCCTTATTTTTATATATTCATCATTACTATAAATTAAACAAATTTTCTTTCCTCTCTGTTTGCTCTGTGCAGATGATTCTGATATGTAAAGTCTAAGAGATTTAATCATAAGTGGAAAACCTGAGTTTATTCTGCTATGTTACATTTACAAATTTAAATTAATGAATTAAATGAAATGTGAGAGATAAGTCATAAATCATTGTAACTATTTTTTTCTCACGAACAAGGAAAACATAAAAAATCTAAGATATAAAATTGAAAGTGTATGGAATATACTTTAAAATGAAGCCACCAGATAGTGTATGTAGCAGAGCCGCATGCCTCAGCATGTCCTGAAGTTCAGTTGGTGAGCAACTGTAGTCAGCAATGGAGGTTACAAGGAGTGAACAACAATATATGTGAAAATAGCATTTAATGCACAAGAATGCCACACAGAGCTACAGGAAGCATTGAGTGTGTGTGTCCTGTCCATCAAACAGTGGTGAGGTGCACAGAAGCCTTCAAATGAGACAGAATGTGTATTGTAAATATGACACTCAGTGGGCATTCTGTGTCTGCAGACAACGACGTAGGATGATGGTGATGGAATAGTGCTTATGCAATGATAGGCATTGGACACATGTGGAATTATAAGAGCAAACAGGAATTCTGACAAAAAAATCCATGACAGTACACTGAAGAGAAATGCTATTTTCACATATGCACTCTTTGTGATCTCCTCCATTCCTGACCATTGTCACTGACCAACTGAACTTCAGGACATGCCAAGACATGCACCTCTGCTCACGTACACCATCTGGTGACTTCATTTACAAGCATATTTTAACTATATTACATAGATTGTTTTGTATTGTCTTTTGTTTGCAAGAAAAAAATAGTTATCATGACATATGACTTATCATTCATCTATTTGGTATAGAAATATGTTAATAATTAGAACAAGTGCTATTGAAAAAATATTTACACGCACATGTACTTATGCACATTGTAAGTACACATATATCATTGTTCATATATTTTTCTTTAGCATTATTTATTTGTTAATCTGCAGCAATTTCAATATTAATTCAATTTGGAACTGAGCACAGTGGAACATGCATTAATAATCTCTTTTGAGTGAAAATATTTAGAACATTCTTTATGATTTCACTTATTTGGGATATGTTTCATGGAACACTTGTCCACATCATCAGCTGTTAAAGATGTTGGATCATTTGTAAAAGTTGGATAGGTAGTATCTGAGTTAACTCTGGTAGTACTTCAAATTTATCATAAGATCACCAAGGCTAACTCAGATACCTATCTACCCATCTTTTACAAATGATCCAACAGTTGTTTAACGGCTGAGAATGTGGACAAGCATTCCATAAAAAAATGTCCTCTAAATTTCCTGTATTTCGACTCAGAAGAGATTATTAATGCATTTAAAATGAATTATTCTAGCAATAAGCTTGATACAATAATGTTTAATGATTTATACAGTAAGTGGGTTTAAGAAAAGGCACAAAACACACGACTCATTTTGAATCATAATTCTTTCAAAGTGTTTAGATTTGTCCAAGATCACTATACATTTTGATGGGTTATGCCTTTACTATGTACTTAAAACTAATGAATGTAATAGAAAACTTTTCTGGCTAGGTAAATTGATAATATTCCTAACCAAGACTATTTGAAAATGGGGATCATTTCTCCTTTAGAGACTTTTATTTTTGCTTATGATATACCAGTTTGTAAAAATTGTGCTGCTGTTACCAGATATTTACCCTTTTTATTCAAAATAAAACTAATGTAGGATATATCAAAATACATTTTCGAAAGAAAACACATAAAATGTACAGTAAACAATGAAAATTGAGTTATGTAAGAAACATTAATCAGAGCAATTCCTATCTCTGTTCAAAAAAAAAATCCCAATAAGAAATTTCAAGCTGGAAAAATATGTCTTAGCTGAATGACAGTGACTTTGCGAGAGATATAACCGCAGCATATGCAACATTATGACATCAATGTTTGGAACATGGGATAAAAAGTATCTCAAAAATATAATCGTTATTAAAATAACTGAACACAAATTTGCAACAATAAATGTATACTTAAACTGAAGATGTACAAATTATAAAGTTTTGAACTCAGGGACAAAGCTCTTAAGAGGCTTTTGAGGTTCCAAAATATTCAAAAAGTGAAATTAGAATGTTATTGTACCATTATTTTAACAGAAGAACTTCGTAAAAACAATGTATTATAACGTTTATTCTATATGTTAAGTTCACTGTTGACAATAAATCAGGATAAGAGTTCAGTCCGCAAGGCTTTTGATGGAAGCTTCAGTTGTAAAAGCCAGCTACATGTGCAATTAGAGTAAGTGGGATGAGAGAGGGCTACAAATTCACTGGGAGAAACACAAGCTAACTTCAGTCTGTATTCTCAGAACCAGCATATTATTAGTTTAATTAAAAGAAGCATGTGTATGCTACATAGTATTTTGTATAAAATGTCTCTTATTGAGAATCTATTGATATCATTATTTGTTAAATTAAAAGAGAAACCATTTTCAAATTGGGATTGTGAAAAAAAAAAATGTGCTAATAAAGATAGGAGATCAACACAATGTTTATATATTAAAATAACAGATACAAGACAAAATAAAAAGACCCAATTTCCATGGTATAGAAATGTCCTTGGCTAACAAGGTGATCTGAGACAAATAAGTTATATTGTCATACTTGTATTCTGTATGGAAGTGCAAAAGAGTAGTATTCATCTTCTTATTGGATCTATGTAACAAAAATTATAATAGAAAGGCTGACAAACAGCAAAGTTTAAGAAGTTCATGAAGAGAGTTTACTCTTGCTAGCTTGAGGAAGAATTGAGCAAGCATTTTCTAAATGAGCCAAACTTCAAGGCCTCAAACACAATGAAATTATGAAACAAACTTTATTTATAACAATATAAGAGACTTATTAATGATATTGCTTATTAAGTAAGCCAGAACTTGCTTTTAGAGGATATTTTGAGAATGAAAATTCTGAAAACAAAGGAACATTCCTTGAACTGTTGAATATTCTTTCTATATAAGAGCAGTTTATACTTGGTCATTAAAGTGCTCTTTTGGCTTTAAAGGTAAATTAAATACAATTTAAAATGAACTGACTGAATTATTAATTGATGTAATTTACAAATACATTAAAATACATTACATTTCTATATTCCTGCAAGTTTGTCAATGTGCAAGCAAACAAAATCCTTGATACTTTTTAAATTTTTTTAAAACAGTTTTTAAAAAAGAACTAGTACATAAAAAGGTGCAGAAATTCAAGAGACAAAAACATATCAAAGAAACCACAACACTTTCAGCAAGAAAAGATAAACTAATTTTTAAAAAATTCACATATCATCCAGGGGCCACAAAAAATTTCTGAATATTCTTAAAGATTTTAATATCAGGTTGGCACCCATTAATAGATTTAATGTTAAAAATTTACTAATAGATAATATTAATGACAGTATTCCACAAGAAGAAAAATCAGGTATTTACAAAATAAACTGTGCAGAATGTGAAAAAATCTATATTGGAAAAACAAAGAGAAACATAGGCACACGGTTAAAGGAACATTTCAGGAACATAAAGTACAAGCAAATAAAGAAATCAGCTGTAGCATATCATTTTTGGACACAAAATCACGACAATAAATAAAGCAAAATTATTAAAATCAGTACAAGGACCTACGGAATTAGCAACCTGGGAGAAAATCTACATCTACAAATACAAAGACAGCATAATGAACTTCGACATTGCCGGGGATGAAAACATAAACTACAAGTTTATCACACTGCCACCAGAGCAGAATATACATTCCCACAGCTCAACGAATGATCCGACATTTGAACTTTAGCCTGGCTGAAGATGGGAACTAAATGTTCTGGAAACCGGTTCCATACCTTTATGAAAAGTAAGTGAAGCTTTAAGAGTGTGTAGTTCAACTGAATCATACAATGATATCAATTAAAATCCTTGATGTTTCTTATAACACTTATTTGAGCATTATTCTTAGATTCTGTATACATCCTAAAAAAAGATTTATTGGCTTTTATCGTATTTCTAGTGATGAAATTGCTTTAGGATTATTAGAATTATTATTAATCACCTTGGGAAGCTATTAATAAAACTGAGTTACACCTATGATGGAGTCTCGTAATGGCATGTGACTGAGGTCCAACACTTTTTGAAACAAGTATGTTCACAAGATACATATTTACATTGTTTTGCTTACAAGCCAAATCTACAAGCTAAATGCTGCTACATTGTTAAAAAATAATCAAACAAGTAGGGCTTTTATGTATAATCTTACAGTATTCTATACATTTTTCAATAAATTCTTAAAGAGAACATAATTCTTGGAAAGGAAAGGATTTAGATTATCAGAAATATGGAGAGAGTACCTGTTGAATTCAACCAGATTGCCTAAAGCTAAGTATAATTAAAGCTGTACATATGAAAAGCGCAGTACAGCAGATGTAAATAATTATAAGCCTATATATTTGGAAAATTATTTGAAAAAGTTTTATATTTCAAATTTCTAATTTCTTACATAAGTATAGTATAATTAATAGTAAGAAAAGCGCTTGAAAACCCTTGTCTTATGTCACCAATTACTAGTAGTGTTGTGAGTTTGAAATCATAGCTATTTAAGCCTATGCATTCTGTCAATATATACCAGTCATTTTCGAATTTTTTTAATAGTTCTCCCTGTATGTTGCTCATTATAATTAATACAAAATGTATGCTTTTTTTAATTCTGGGTGGGAGTTACTGACCATCTCTTGTGGTTTATAAAACAACACACAAGGGCTGTCACTGGATTTCATTTCAAGTACCCATGCCTCAACACTAGTCCCATCACTTTGATGCCAGACTGATAAGGAGCTCAATTTTAATATTATAATTTATATAATGTTATTATTATTTTATATAAATCCTGAATGAATTCTTTATATTTTAGCATCTGATACTGAATCTCCAATTTTGTCCATTACGACTTGAATAGGAATTTGGTTTGCAATATCTGCAGCGATATTGCTCATTTCTTTTTCTGACAGGTCCAAATGACTTAAGTCATGTTTTTGACCCGCATGAGTTGAGATAAATGTGGTCAGGCATTTTCCATTTTTGGCTTCCTGACTCGTATCTTTGCAGGACTTATGCCACTGACTTTATTGCTTCCTTGAAATTTTAAGTGTCTTGACATCTTTACTTTCAGAAACAAAATTGCCTGAGCAATGATACGCACAATAATGCCTTACAATATTGACAGAAGAAGTATGAGAATCAGTATTTTTTACAAAAATCAATTCTGTTGTTTCTAGCTCCCAGTTTTTAAAATCATCAAAGGATGAGAACTGTAGTTCTTTGGAGTTTACCTTTATTTCATATATAGATTGTAAATGTTCAAATAAAAGAAGTTTCGATGTTGCTTCATGACTACATAAGCTACAGGTCATTGTTTTCTTTGTAGCTGAACCCTCACCATGGTAAACTCGCTGATGGCCTTTGAAGATGGATACGTAATTGAAATTATTATTGCACATTTCACAGTGATAGGCACATGATTGCTGTTTTTTTTAGAATGGGTGCAATAACATTCAACTTTTCTGGTTTTATTTTAGAGACATGCTGTCTTAGATTTCTATTGTAGTTATACTTCTTCCCACTTTCCAGCCATATGAACTGTTTTGATGCATTCATTATTACATATATTATATTCACTGCATGCAAATAGACAACTGCAAAATGTGCATCTCCATTAATTTCAGTCGTTCGGAACTGAGGAATTCAGTTGTGTCATTTGGGAGCAGCAAGAGTTGCACTAGTAGCCAAAGGTACTAGTTATTTCCATCCAATGTGCAACATCAGGTCTTAAAAAGACCTATCAAAGGGCTGTCAGCAGTGTTTGACAGTTGATCTACTCAAGGTAATCCGTGTTCTCCTCAGCTATTCCTAAGGAGAAGAAGTAGCCACCAATCACTCCAGGATTACTGATTGTTTTGTAGGAGGAAAAAAATTAATAATAATAACATTTAATTGATGAAAATTAGTTAATGTATACGTTTACATAGTACAGCCTTTTTTTTATAATTTTCTCTATCTTTAAATTTATTCATGTTGTTTTTAAGTAAACATACCCTTTTTTCCCTAAAATTCCTTCAAAACTTTTATTTTGCTTTTTAATTTATGCACTGTATATCTCTGTTGGCAATCTAACTTCCTATTAAAAATGTATTTATGTTTTATAGTGCTGGATTTCTGAAAACAGCTGGTGAATTGACATGTATTCTTAGTTCATTGGTGTTGGTATTAAATTTTCTGTATCATTATTAGTTATTGTGTTTTACTTTCTTCAATCCGATTCACCCACTTCTTATGTTCAAAACTGGACTCCTTTCCAGGCCATGTAATTTCATATGCTACTGCTTTATTAATTGTTTTATTTATAACACTTCAACAATAATTAAATAATCCTTGAGTAGTACGTACAGTTTATGCAATTCAATAAACTGAAATAATTTTCCATACAATTGTTGAATTGCTAGGTCAAAATAGCTTTAGGGGATATAAACTAAATTTTCCTATAATGAAATTAAATAGCCTTCTGTCAACATATGTATTTTTGAACAAATAATTATTATAAAATGAATAAAAGAATTTGTAGATGAAGAAAGGCGTATTTGAATTTCACAATTAGCTATGGTATTTAAATCACATATAAAGAGGTAATACCACTTATCAATTTGGTATTGATATTTCCTTACTACAGTTTTCTCTGAAAGAAGTATGAGCACATGCAAAGAATAACTTCATAATTCAATTAAGAAGGAAAAATTGATTTCTCCCAGCACAATCATCATTGAAAAAATAATAGTTAAACAACTTACTATTAATCAGAGTTTCAAGGAGTGAATAACTGATACTTTTGCAACCAAAAAGTATCAAAAGATGGATCTACTGTATTAAAAGCAGATGTTTTCCAACAACCTCTTTATTCAGGTTAAAATTCAATGTTGTGCTTATTTGTCCAGAATTATTTTATTATCTTGGTGAAAATGTTAGTATTTGGAGGAAAATTTACTCCATAGAAAAACCTTATACTAATAGATAATATGACTAGCATATTTGTTAGTCAAAATGTTGATTTTTTTTAAAATGCTTATCCCCCCTCTTGGGCAAGTGTCTCATATTTAATATTCTGAAAAATGGCCATGTTACAAAATGTACTCTACTGTATTTGAGCTGAAAAGTACCTATAGGGGAAAAAAACTACTTAGGGTATTTTTAATCTGGGACTTTATAATCCAAATCCAGTTCTTTCATGGCTAGTTCAAGAGAGGGGGGAAAAAAAAAAAAAAAAAAAAAAAAAAAAATTGGGACAAACACATTGGTTTCCAGGTAGGTAAACTGAGCACATTGTGTTACAATTTCAGGAAATTAGTGAATGTGGTGTCATTGGTGATTTTATGATATGGGTTTTACTTTGGGGTAACCCTACACCGTGTAAAAGGTTATTCACCTTGCAAAAAGAATAATGAGAATAATTAATAAAAAGAACCAGATTCTTGCAGGCCACTCTTCAAAGACCATTAACTTTTACTTCTTAAAAGTATTTAATAGGTGAGTCATTCATTTTTATAAAACAAAACATTGCTGATAACCTCATTTCCATCAATAATGAAGTACATAACTACAATACAGATGTAATACAGACCTACATAATAATAGAATTAGTGCAAGGACATTTTAAAATAGTGTAGTGCATATGAATATCAATAAATTTCCTTATTCAATAAAAAGTAAAAAATTATTCAAAGCATGACTAAAGAGTTATTTACTTGATCAATGTTTTTATACCATACAAGAATATACAACAGCATAAGAATACAGTAATAATTAACAACCACTTTCCCCTTTACTCTCTGAGTACTAATATGTATAACTACAATTTATTTATTTCTGTTTATGTAAACATCTCTTGGGTATGTCAGTTTGTTTTGATGTTACATATGAATAGGAAGGAAGACAGTGTTGAAATTTGTAGTCTCTGGTTACATAGTAATTGTAAAAATTGTAGTAAGTTTCCTTTTATCTTGTATATACTGTATTGTTAACCTTATAATGGGTAATTGTTTTTTATTTTGTTTGTTTGTTTGATTACTTAGAGTTATAAACTTGTAGAAAGAAAGGCAAAGGCAAAAATTATAATTTTTGGTGTTATTTATGTTTCCATTTTTATTTTGTATATATGTTATTTCTAAACTTTACCTTATATAATAATATCCTAAATAAGTGACTTGGAAGTGTTCTATATCATTATACTTATTATATTGAATGTATAAATTATTTGTAGTGTTTTGTTTTTCCTTTTGATTGGATTGGAGCCTTGTCCTACTAGAATATCCAGGGGACAAGGCTCCGATCAAAAAGCTGCTCAGTCCCCTTCCCCAGTCCCCAGTTCATCAGCAGCTTTGTTTTTTTATTTATGTTCATTTTTGTTATACAAAATTTTGTATGTTGATGCATAAGAAATAAAAATTCTACTTCATTATACTTTGAATCAATATGAATTTACAGGATGAATAAAACATACATATGTACATTGTCACATATACATACATCAGATGTAAAAAATATTCTGTATCATACTCTGTTTTATAAAACTTGAATATACTGCATTTACATTATGCATCATTTTATACATTTCAAATGCAACTCACATTGGTAGTTGTTGCAGCACTGCTGCTTGTGGTAACACTGTTTGGGACATTGTTGCTCCGTCTCCGTCTTGAATGCTTTCTCTCTGGTAAACTTTGACTTGGAGTAGACCTGTAAAAATATGGCATGTTATTTTATAGTGAGAGTACAGGAAGAATGAGTCTCAGATGTTAGGCTACAAGGGTGATATATGATGGAATAGGAAGAACCATGCTGCTGATACTACTACTACTACTACTACTACTACTACTATTACTACTACTACCACTACCATATCACTACTTTGATTGTTACAGTGCTAGACAAAAGTGCAGACTGTTAAGAACCTAGTGCAATTAAGTGTATTTAAGGTAATCTGTAGCATTTGGGCATTGTATTGGTATCAATGTACTGAATATTCTTCAAATGTAATAACAGTATGCAGAATTAGTTGCTCATAAAAGTATTCAATTACTTTAGATTTTATTTCACAATCACAAGAGTGCATAATGTGGTCATTAATTTGCTATAAAGCTTATTCATGTTCCAATGTAATAAATGATACTGATAAGATAATAGCGTATCTTTTGAGGGTACCAACAGATGTGCTAACAAATATATCACTAAATAACACCAAACATAAATTAAACCACAAATTAAAAAGTGACATTATAAGACTTCAACCTTTCTTTTTGAACTTGCATGGCTGGCATATAATTTAAAAGTTTATCTGGATCTAAACATTTTAGGAAGTCCTTTAGCTTAAAAAGATAAGCAAACAAAACAAAAGTAGTGCAAATATATATAAGGTTTTAGGAAGCTCAAATTATATATTTATTTTACTTTAACATTTCTCAGCTAATACAGTAGAACACAGATTATCCAAATGTCAGTAATTTGAAATGTCAAATAACCAAATGCACTTAACAGACTGCCAGACTTTTTTCAAATCTGTGCACTATAGATCTTTTCTGGAAATTCCCAATGCAAGTTCCTTGTTACTGCCAGTCATCTTAGTAGTAATTCTATCAATACCCTTACATAGCTTAACAGCTATCTCTCTATCTCTCTGATAGCTATGCTAGTGAATCAAGCTCATATTTCCATGAACTACTTATCAGATTTAAATGACTACGTTCCTCACAGTATCATGAGTTTTGTCCCTCATATGATTTCAATTTTCAATTTCAGAAACTTAGTTGAGGTGTTGTGTAGTGTTATCTTCCGTTCTGTATTAAAGTGCCTGTGCTTTGTGGGATATGTTGTATACACTACAAATCATATAATCTTTGATTGGATAAAATTGTATGTGTTAACAATACCGAATTTGACCATAAATGCTGTCACAACTTTTGACAGTGACTATATTTTTGCTCATAGAGGTCAATATATTCCTAAGGCATGAGATGTAAATCAATGTTAATTGAACTGCAAAAGTGCTAAGTTGTTTGTAGTAGTTTCCATGATGGACTGGGGCTATTGTAAATATTGTGCAGCTATGCAGCTATCATAGAGCTGCATAAGATAGGAAAGTCAGCAGGTGATATTTTCAAGATGCTTCAGAAACTCAAAATATCCAAGAGGTTTGTGTATCTAACTATTCAGCATTTCAGAAAGACTGTCCCAAACAAGGAAGGTCACACAAAATAGATTCCACAATTGGCTAATGCTCAGAAATCTGGTAAGGAGATCGTCAGTGATGGCACATGAACTAAAAAAATCCAGAATGTCTTTCTCACAAGTTACGTGGTGACTTAGGACTACATATTTACCAACAATGTAAAGGGAACCTATTCATAAATTAATTGAAACAAAGGACTTACATAAGTATTATACAGTTTATGAGCACTAATAAATCCTTTTCATGATGAAAAAGTTTTCAGTGTTAAGAAGATTTTGAAGGCTCAAAATGACCAGGTATATACCACAAGTTCAAGAGAAGTTGGCAAAAAGGCTCCAGAGGGGTTATCATCCTGCATCTATCATGATGTGGTGGGGTGAGATACGAGAGCACAACTGAATTTTATTTATACAAGAAAGGGGTAAAAGCATCAGCCAAAGTGTACTATCAGGAGACAGTGCTGAGGAGACTGGTAGGGACTTCAGCAATACCCTCTTTCACAGTCAAAATGGGAGCTTTCAACAGAATTTGGCCTTAGCACTTAAGGTTGGAATAATCCAGCAGTGACTTGCAACCTAAGTGCCAAATTTCATTTCCACCTCTGATTGGCCTTTTGGTAATCCAAAGCTATCCTCTTGACCACAATTGTGTCTCTGTTTCAAGAAACTTGCAAGAAGAGACATCCAAATATTACTAGTTTGAAGCACTTTCTTATGAAGACAGCAGTGGAATTTCTTGTTGATATGTTGTATAATGCAATTAGTAAGTGATCACAAAGATTTAAGGATTGTGTTTAAACTAAAGGTGATGATTTTGAATAATGATGTATGATATGTATTTATTACAGTACTATGTAACTGCTGTTATTAGGATATTAAAATATCTCTAAGCATCTTGTGTTAATTAATTTATTGAAAGATTTGTGACAATATTAATGTTATGATTATATTTAAACCACATAGAAAAAGTGTGAACCTTTCTCTAATTAGTGTAAGACAACTAGGAAAATCCACCATTTAATGCAATAAAAAAATAATTTTACAATTTGCAACCAAACTTCACTTTAAGGGGGATTTGAGAAAAATAAAAACTCTCAGGGAAGAAAATATAAATTTAAATGGTAACGTAACTTTACAGAAACCATTATTACTATATTTGATTATATCTAAATAATTGAATATCCAAACTATAGCTGATTCCAATTAGTTTGGATAATCCATGCACTACGGTATTACATTTGAGAATACTGGAAGGCTTTTAATTTAATGTATGGGCATTGAGTTCTATATAATTATAGTTATGTCCATTTGGAATGTATACAGAATGTGTATATCCAACATTCATGATGAAGATATTAAGAAAACCAATTGCTATTGTTTCTTCTAACTGAAGCTTAATAGAACTGAAGTCTAAGAAGAGCTTTGATGTAATAATCCTTATTTATTCTCGCCTAGGGAAGTTTTCTGATGGTTATAGACTAAGAACATTTCCAATGAAAAAGATGGGCTTCTATTCATAATTATCTCTGGTAATAATTTCTGAACACTGTGATCAATATTAAATGATTTCAAGTACATCCTGTGCATCTTTAACTTGAAATTTGCAGTCACAATTTCAAGCCTAGATTGTGCCTTGTGTTTCATGTCCTTATGTATTTGATGTATATGATTTGATATCTTGTTAATAGAAATCTTTGACCATGCACAATAATATATGCAGTTTTGTACCATATTATACGGACAACAAATAAATAAATAGATCCTTCACTTATGTATTCAACTTGTTTACACTAAACTCCACTTACATAAAACTAAGATGTGTTTTGGGAGCACTCACTCCCATCTTCAGTTGTTGATTTGTAACACCTGTTACTTGAAGTGGTGGGTGGATACCTGGATGCTCCTGTGGCGGTGTCTGGTGGTTGTAGTAGGAACTTGCTCAGTTCATCCATTTCGGAGAAAAGAACACTTTAGGAATATTCAGTTTAAGCAGGTTGATAAATCAGTGATAACAGCTCAATTTTGGACCAAAAACTATGAAATTAAACCAGAGGTTAATCAGTTGAAACAACTTCACTATACAAAGGAACTACCAGCTTGGGAAAAATTTTTCATCATAAATAATAAGAAAACTAAATGAATTTTGATTTTTCTCCTATGGATGAACTCAGCAAGTTCCTACTACAACCACCAGACACCAGAATGTTGTTCATATCCTTAATAAATATTAAATGGCTAAAACTGTAAGGTTATTTCATTATGTCCTGATGATTGAATATGTTATTAATTTTAATCTAGAATGTAGAAGATTATATATAGAATGTGGTAACTAAAATGTAATGTTACTTGTAAATGCAGGTCTAATTATTATTATTATTATTATTATTATTATTATTATTATTATTATTATTATTATTATTATTATTATTAAAATATCCATATGATTAATCCCCTAGGTAATTTCACTATCTCAGTTTTTTTTGGTATAATAATACTAATAATAATACTTTATTCACCATTTGAATCATTTACATGATATGGGCTTCGTAACATTGTATACAGTATGTGTAATTTATTATTATTATTATTATTATTATTATTATTATTATTATTATTATTATTATTATTATTATTATTATTATTAATCTGAGTGTTGACTTCATGTGTATATGGTATAGAAAAAAATATTGAGTTGAAGATGGCTTAAATTTGTACATGATATATATTTGCTATATAATTTTGTGAAAGTATCACTGGATACCTAGTAAATTGTAGTTTTTTTGACAAGTACACAAGTCTATTGACAGCAAGTAAATTATTATTATTATTATTATTATTATTATTATTATTATTATTATTATTATTATTATTATTATTATTATTGTCTATTGACAGCAAGTAAATTATAATAATAATAATTATTATTATTATTATTATTATTATTATTATTATTATTATTATTATTATTATTATTATAAAAGTTGAATTTTGGTAATAAATTGAGTATATGCTAGAAGAAAGAACAGAATGTAAGTATAATAATAATATATATTGTCATTAAGTTTATACAGCAACAGTCAAACCATACGTGTTGCAAAATACTACATAATAGATGCATACAAGTTCAATATTAAAATGCAAAAGTATTTATAATATAATACAATATATTTATCTAAAATAAAAGTTGATTAAATTTAAATTCAAAATATTCATTTATAAAATAAAATGGGTTATCAGGTAAAAACATAATTTACATTTTAGGATATTTGCAGCTTTATTAGATAATCCTACAGGAAGCTTATTAAAATTCTAACACTAAAACTTAATATCTATTCATTGTTTTTATTAACCGTATAGTACAATCAATATACCCGCTGTCCGGTGTATGGTGGAAATGTACATTCTGTCTATCTAAAACTTAAATTCAGTTTTTGTATACACATACAGCAGTCAGAGTTTTTATTATATTAACAGGGTTTTCTTGTACCATTTGAAATTACTCTAGCAATTAAATTCATTAACATAAGAGCTATTTCTGCAGAATAATGTACCATATGAAATTATGCTTCCAAAAAGGCAAAATATGCTGATATTATATATGTATTAGATACGTGACTTTTAAGGCAATTTATCAAATATATCACCTTGAATAGTTTACCAGAAATAAACTTAATATGTGTTTCCAGGGCAACCGACCAACAAAAATACCCAAAATATAATATTACCTTTGCTATTCTGAATTAGGATATTTTTTAAATTAAAAACTAAATTTTAGTTTTGATTTCAATGAGTAAAAATATATTTGCTCTAAACCATAATGAGAATTGAGACAAAGCTTTGAGGTCTTCGTTTTGTTTTTTCCTGCATGTGATCCAGGTCTGAAGCCTTATGCACCAACAGTCAAGGACACATATTGCCACTTAGGCTGGTTAGTGTGTGTTTAGATTGATCAATGAGGAATTACTATGTTATTGCATTTCATTTCTCTGTTTGCCATGGTTCAAATGTTTAATACAGAAAAATGCATTTTCATTTCCTGTAAATTTTAAAGAATTAATCAGTTGCTCAATGTCATGCAGAATTTCTAGAACATTTTCTGAGGGTTCATCAACCTGACAGGTCTACAGTTTGTAAAATAGTGCTTAAATTCAAAACAACAGGATCAGTGTAGGACAACAAAATAATGTTCTGGCATCATGTGTTTAAGAGAAGAAAAATTAGATAACTTTACTGTTTGAATAGAACAATCATTACAAAAATCTCTTACAAAGTTAGCCGAACAAATGATATATCAATATATTCTGCTGCAAACTTTGAGGTTAATGAGGTGAATGCTTTACAGCCCACCAATTTGGCAAGGAGAAATTTTATCTTCTATGAAAAATGGAGGGGCATTTTAGGTACTTTGCTGATTGTGCACTGGGCTCGGTATGGACAACTGTGCTGTGTACTCCCAATTGCTGGCCCAGTTCTCATGTAGAGGAAAAAACAAATTGAAGACCTGATATTAATAAGCAATAAGCATGTGAAAATCTGAGCTATCCTTAAAGAAAGTGGTATCATCTGCATATAAAATGGAATTAACAGTTACACACTGAGGTTTACAGTTCTGTAAGTGTGATCTAAAAAGCTTAAGCCCAGGACTCTTAATGCCATAGAATTAAATGTTTTTTTAAACATAAACCATGATCTACACAATTGAAAGTCTTGCTAAGATTACATAAGGTGAAATGTGCAAAGCCTCTTAATTAAAAACCTGAAAGACCTTTTTAATGGAAGAATCCACAGCTATCGACCTGCCTATTTTGAAACTAAATTGACATGAATATATATTATTTTATAGAAAACTTTCTATGTGAAAGAATTATCTGAAATGGTGGCTGAACCTCTGTCTTCTGTAATTCCAGTAGGGGACTACTAATGAACCAATGATAGAGTTTAGCAAGGATCATGGATATTATAACGGGGTACTACAATTATGTTGTTATTAATTTATTTTGTATTGTTTAGAAACTGAAATAATAATTATGTTTAATTTAAAATTTAGCAAAGAAACTTATTGTAACACAAATTGTATTCATGAGTGTTACAATAAAAATAGCCAGGGCCAAATAGGTGAATACCTTTTGTATTTATTTTGTCTTGCATTTCAATAAATAAATATAAATAAATATTAATGGATATCATTGTATGATTAGTTGAACTACACACTCTTAAAGCTTCACTTACTTTAAAGTGAAGCTTTAAGAGTGTGTAGTTCAACTAATCATACAATGATATCCATTAATATGATTGGCTTCACTGTGTTTAAGTTCCAATTTTACATTTAAGTAATAAATAAATATATTATATTCCTCAAGATATCTACTACTTGAGACTTTGCTAAAACCTCTATAATTGTTGAAAAGACAGGAACCAGTGAAACAGGATGATAACTAGATGGACAATCCTTTTCACACCTGTTATAGGAAACAACTTTGGATATTTTTAACATACTGGGAAAATTCCCTCCCCTAAGACACATATTTATACAGGAAGTAAGAGGAGAGATAATACAATAAATTATCTTTCAAATAGTCAGGGGTTTCAAAATAGATTATCACCGCCACGGGTGGCCGAGGTCGTTAAGGCACGGACTCGTGAGCGGGAGGTCTGCGGTTCGAATCCCGCCAGGACCGTCCTCCCTGACTGGGGTTTTTTCCAGGTTTTCCTCAGTCTTCATAACTGGCAAATGCCGGGGAGGTACCTAAACTTAGCCCTGGAACGCTTCCTTCCTTAAAAAAAATATCCTTTCCCAATATATCATTTCATCTCATGTATCATCAGTGTCCACCGCCTGTGGTGCCCCAGTAGTAAAAACGGGCGTTAAACACTACTCAAAAAAAAAAAAAAAATAGATTATATTATTGTTCTACATTTTAATAATTACTATTTAAATCCAAAAATAGCTTTTTTATTCTGCAACTAACGAACTTACTCATACTTATTATTCTGTCTAAATTCAAACAGCATTTAAATAACAGCCTGAAGTTTAAAATCAATGTTGATTAAATATTAGGTTTTCAAATGGCACCTGTACGAAATGATACTTGAATTTTACAGAGAACTCAATTGTAATAACATTATTTGTTTTATATTGTTGCTTGCTGACCAGTACTATTGTTGTTTGAATTTGGATAAAATAAAAAGCTAGTTGTAGGTTGAGAAAACTGTTTTGATAAAATTACAATTATTAATATTAAAGTAACACAGCCTATTCTAATCAGTTCATATTCTCTTCTTTCTTGTAGGGTATATACAAGACGTGTGTTAACAAAACACAAATGTTACATTAGATGATCAATAGGATTTAAGCTTTACCCCCAACCCCCCAACCCCCCAATACCTAAACTGACAAGCTTTATGTTTAAACAAACAAAGTTAATGTTAAGTAGATAGTAATTCAGACTGGAAAGTTTTGAAATGAAACCTTATGTGTTGCATAGGTATGGTAAAATTAAAATATTATCTCATGTCTTCAAGGCAGAATTAATTAATGATGATGTCAATTAGGCAGAATCTCAGAGATACTTAAGTACTTTATCTAGTTAGTATCAGGAACAGTTCTGAAAAAAACCTGCTGAGTCAACTTGACCCAAGCTTCAGAAAAAAACCTGCCCAGTTAACTTGACCCATTGTTCTACTTGACAGTTCTACCCATTGTGCCCTCTGCTTTTATGGCTGATTGTGAACAATGGCCTAGATAAATGAGCCACAGAAGGGGCAGTTTTTATTAATTACCTACTAAGGCATTCTATCCCATTAAGACATATTGATTGTAAGTGATTTTCTCTTTCTTTCAGAAGTTTACAGCAACCCTTAAAACTACTTTATTGGAAATTCATGTATCTATATATTTAAGTCTTTGTATTAGTGTTTAAAGCCTTGGTGAATTAAATACATGAAAAACCTTTTAAAGATGACCTGATGAAACATTTTGGCATTAGATTTGACAAAGCTGGAATAAAGAACAGAAAAATACATTCTTTTGTGCCACTTGTTATCTGCTTTTTAATAGTCATGTGGAATTTCAATGGAAGCACTAGAGATCTGGTATCTACATAGGAAAGGACAGACCTTTGGTGTTGGGTTGGTTGTGGTAGTGGTGGTGGTGATGGTGTTGATGTCAAACTCTTCCCATCCTTATCAGGTGTATGGTAGGTGTTGGGGGTAGGGGAGACTCGAGGAGTGCAGGGCCTCATTGTAGGTTCCAGTTCAGCTGCCGCAATCTCCAGTGAGTGGTCGTCATTGGCTTCAGATACCTTGGTGCCCCCTCCACCACTACCATTTCCTGTGTTGATGATCTCGTACTCCCTGCAGCACAGCAACCAAAGGAACCAACACATTCGGCATTGTGAATAATACGCATGTATTACCGAGCTGCCGGAACAAGCTGAACTATGTTGACTGATAACAGGTTTAGAAGTGAGTGTGAATGTGAAGGGAAAGAATCAAAAAAATATAACTGTGCAAATTATAGGGGTGCATACACTTACATGCATTCTGCAGTCATTACCTTATAATTAAAACAGAAAGAAAAATAATTAATCAGAAATTAAATTTGTAATACCAGATTATCAGAGTTCAAAACTAATGAAAGATCAAGTCAGTCATATAATTTCTGCATATTTTATCTAATATTAAAACATTTATCATTGCATGAGTTTACTTATTTCAACTGCACATACTATCAATACTGATACAATATTGTTAGATTTTACTGCCTTTAATTTAAATAATTCCTATATAAGATTATTTTAAAGTAAACCCTCACTGTTTAAAATGGTCATACCTTCTGTATGTATTAATATTTTGATTGTTTGTCAGAATATCTCTTCAGGATGAAATTAATCAAGTACAGCTATTGTCCATTGTTTAAGCATGTGAATACTGCTCTAAACAAAGAAAATCTACTGAAATGCAGCCAACTTGATAGTAACAAACTTAAACATAATATAGTTTACTGTATTGCAAGAGCTAAATCTGGTGGCCCTCAATGTACGATTAGATTCTGTTAATGAATTATTAATAACATGCATGACAGAGCTATTTTATTCTATTTGCTGATGAAGCTTGGTTCCATTACATGGCTATGTTTATAAGCAAACGACCTATACAGGAGCTCTGAAAATCCTTATATACTGCATGAGGAATTTCATTAGTCGATGCCAAAAATGTATGGAAAATGAAGAAAAGCAGTTCCGACATCTCTTTGGACAACAAATGTATATATGTCTTTTTGTGTGATTCTCTTTTATTGTAATATTATTAACCAGAGACTTCAATATTGAATGTTGAAGTAGTTGTTTGGTAAAGTGGTTCTGCACAGTCATGAGTCTGCTCAGCCCATGCAGCCTAGGTGCCATGATGGAAACTCATAATCTGCTTACCTGTAAGTTAAGCAACCTGTGATAACACTAGAATTAATCCTTGGGCAAAACAATGAAAATATGGCCTATGAGAATATTTCTCTCACTTTAACTCTTTAGCTTCAAGTCCATTTAAATGGCCATCAGAACAACTGCACCATTAACCTGTTTTCTCCACAGCTATATTCTTTCACAAGGTTGTTTACAATTTTATATAATGGATCTTTTGACTGATATTCTTAAATGTTCATGGAATCAAGCAATATTTCCTGAACATCACTTCAGCTAAAATGAATTCAGTATGCTATTTGTGCTTTTACCACTGGAGAATGGTTTTAGTGCATTAGCAAATATATATAAAGCAATCTTGTGCACTATTTTATATTTTTCTGTACCATTAAAACATTATAGAGAAAGCAAACTTACTAAACCAGACTATATACTTTCATTTTAACTTACAGAGTTTAATTGAATAAATAAGATGAATGGGACTGCTCCTAAAGGTGTAACGGTTTGCCAGTTGGTTTATAAAGAGCACTGTGGTACTGAGACTTGATCCACCTTGCTGCAAACTTTTCAAAGTGATGACTGCAGGTTCATTTATTGAAATAAAAAGTATATTTAAAAGAGTCAGAATTTGTAAATGATTTCTCTGCTAAGTAAGGGTAAGATCATGGCACTAAATCCCTGTTCATATTCAGATAAGTATAATTTTGGCTGATTTCACAAGTTCTTTGATTGAAGTGGGAATGTATTCAGGATTTTCTTTATAGATGATAAGATCTTTAACTAGTTATGCACATGTTCTTTCACTTAATTTAAAATCCAGATTTTCACATAAATGAAGAATTGATATGTCACTGTAAAATATACATATTCATTTATCTGAAGACCACAAAAGTCTCTAAAGCAGTTTTTCATATTGCCTGCCAAAAAATGAAAAAAAATTCTTTAGAAATATTTTAAATTTGATATATTAATTGCATGATGTTTTTTTAATTGCAACTCCTTTGAATATATCTTTTCTTGCAATTCTTGTACTATTATTATATAATATGGTGAATCATTTGTTTTCAAGTTTCAAGAGTTTTTATAGTCATGTCAATTTATTGTTTTGCTCTAAGAGCTGAAGAATTTATATTTTGTATAAAGAATGATAATACTTTAGAATGTCTATGACTTTATTGCACCACACTGTGAGATATTTCACCAATCCTTCAAATTTAGACCTCTTGTGAGTTGATTGGGAACCAATGACACAGTTTGAATACTTCTGGTGTTTTGAATGCTAACTTCTGTTTAGCTATTACATATGCAGATCTCATCAATTAGGTAATTGTGTTTATTTATTTTTAATGTTGCTTTCTCTGCAACATTTCACTTTCATTCACAGATTTTTTGTTTTTCTTTACTATGCAGATTTCAATGCATTTCATGTGTGATTTGCACTGCACATGATCACTGATTTTATCATTTAGTTTTTGGACTTATTTAATGAAACACCAATGAAAAAGGTACAATCAGTGTGCACACATTCCATACTTTCCACCTTAAGTTCATGAACTTTGGAACCATTATGAATATTAATAAGTTTTTGTTATTTATATACTGCTATGGCTAGTCTCATGCCAGTTTTGAAAATGTGAAAAAGCAACACAATTTCTCATTATAAATTCATCCTTACTGTTATTTCCTTTCTCACATATAGACTTCTCACGACTTTTGGTCCTCAAAAATGTACTAACTTTCTCTTTGTTAGTACCCTCATTACCATTTTGTTTCTTAGATTCAGCATCTATTTACTCTTTTAGTGCCATTTATAGTATCCTGACTGTCACTATTTGCACAAATTTCCGTCAATTCACTATTCGTGAAGAATGACAAAATTTTACTTTGTTTCTGAGACATACTAAATTCTATGTACTAAAACTAATAATTACTGCTTGCCTCAGAAGCCTGCATGAATTAGCAACGACAGCATACAGTAACAGATCACAATAGATTAAAGCAACAATGACAAAAGAGAATGAAGATATAGTTTCAAATGTTCAAATACATAACATTATTTCCAAAATTAATGAGCATGATTATGGACCTATGATATATTTACATGCTTTTTAAATATATTTTATTGTTAAAATAGCTATAAGGCAGGAATACTTTCTGTGTATTGCTCAGCTTCTAAATGCTAATTCTTATAAAACGAATATAATGAATTAGCCCCCCCCCTTTTTTTTTACATTTTTTTTTTTATTTTTCCGGTTCTCTTTACTGATTTTTTCCTCATTTGCTTTTGAATATTCACAATATGATCTGTTTTGAAATTGCCAAAAGCTTTCAGCAGCTTGATAGCTTGGAAGTGATTGATGGTCAAAATGCCTTTTTATTGCTTTGTGGACACCTCACCAATGGATAATTATTATTTTTTTTTTTAAAGAGAAAAGAGAGAATAAATTTTATGTGTGTCATTTGTTACTAATATACAGTTGTGAATTAAATTTTCTTACACATTTTTCTTTGCAGTTATAGATTTATCTCAAGCATTGACCCTCCTTCCTGGACAAGTAAATTTTTTCTTCATAATTTTATGAAAAAAACTTTATGATAATATACTACACATAATGCACTCTGCCATGCTTATGCTCCTGCCCTCTGGAGATTTAATTTTTGTCCCCACCATTGTGTTTAAGTATTGCATACAAGTGCTGGAACTGCAGACCTTACCTGTTTAGTTTCCACATTTTATAATATAAAATAACTAACATATTTACTCTGATAATAATATATCATACTTCTAATCCGTTAATAAGGTTTAAACACTGTACAAAAACATTCAAATTATTCATACATTTTCTTGTTATTACACTGGTTAAGTAAAGTGAAAGTCACTGACCTAGATGCAGTTATTTTGCCAATGATCATGCCTGAACTGCAGCACAATGTGACCTCTGCAACTAGTTTGTAATGAGATGTGGTTTCTGTCACATGAACAGTATGAAATAATATCTTCTTGCAAATGAAACTATAGTTCAAGACCATATGGAAAATGTAAATGCAGTAAGCAATGCAGAAAAATTTAATTAAATTAATTTTCTAGGGTAAGTAGTGCTTACTTTTCACATATGGATGGTAATGGAGTGAATTTTATTGTAGTTTATTGTGTTGAAAATTTAAATGTTACCACTAGAACAAAGTCAAAATAGGAAATAATCCTGTATTTTAAGGGAAGTTAAAGAAAATATTAGGGAAGAAATTGGAAGAACTATGAAAGCATTGTCAGAAATGTGTGACTGCAGATAGATACCATTTTGAATAAATCCTTTAATACAGTTTAATAGTCATTATGAAATAAAACTAATACTGTATGCATGCTATTTACTATTTATCAGAGCAATGTGAGTGGAAACACAAGAAGAATTTATTAACTGATGGAGTCAGTGACTGGTACAACCTTGACCCCATGCTACTTGCATTCATTGCAAATGCAGGAGTAAAATAATTATGCAAAGCAAATAAAAGGGATCCCTTTTTGCATATCATGTATAAAATTTGTATAATTCTGTAATTTGCTTATCACAGGATGTAGACAAATGATTATAATGTTTTTAAACTTATATTTTTTCTCTGCAGTACATAACATAATTTTGAATCTTAACATACATTGAAGAAAAACTGTAGGAGGTAGCATAACACAAATTACAATTGTTCAATATGGGATCTATTTGTGACACAGCATACAACCTATAATCCACCTCGTGCCGCATTGACATTAGCATGTCTGGTGTAAATGGTTAACTGTTGCAATAATCCTCTGTCACAAATCATGTAGGTCTGCAGGTAGTGGTAGCATGTATACAAGATGTTTTATGTACCCCTATTAGAAAAAGTCACAGGAGGTCAGATTAGGGGACCTCAGAGGCTAACAGAGAAAAACTAAGTCATTCAGACCATGATGACCAACCAACAGTGGGGATCTTTTGCATTCATCCATTCCTGCATGTCATTTAGGAAGTGATGGAGAGTGCCATCATGTTGCCAAGTTATGTTGTTGTTGTTCTGTTGATCTTGTGGTTGAGGAAAGAGACCATTCTAGGTAGAAAAATGCAGTAACAATTTTTTCCAAGAAAAAAAAAAGGCCCATGGACTTGTTGATGAAATATCATACAGAAAATGTTCAATTTCTGTGAATCCTGCACATGTTCTATACTTTCCCATAGATTCTCCAACCCCCAGGTAATAGCATTATATATGTTCACTTTTTCCATTAAGATGAAATGTGCACTTGTCACTGAAAATTACAGGACTAAGGTACTCATCATCTTCTTGTTCCAACATTTCTGTACAGAAGTTTCTATGGATAGCATAATCTTCAGGATGTAGGACCTATAGCAATTGCAGACAAATGGTCTCTGTTGGAGATATTTTCTTAACACCTTTCACACTGTCATTGTTGGAATTGCTAGTTCTTGATTTGCAAGCTGCACAGATTTTTTAGGACTGTGTAGGAAAACCAATTCTGACTCTCTACATTCTTATTTGTCACATGCGGTCATCTGCTGCTCTTTTCTTTATGAACACTTCCTTCCGTCATTTGGATCTAATTGTACCACCTATGAATGTTGTAACCAGAAGGAGTGATAAAGACCAAATCTTCGCCTATTCACCCTCTGAACTGTAACGATTGAATTATGTTTTCGGAATTTCAAAACACAAAATGCTTTTTGCAGATGAGTTACTATGTTTTGCTTACTTTGTTACCATGTGTATAAAATGAAATCGGTGCAGGTAGAATTGAAACTTCTGCAGTTACTCTTCAATTTAAATTATGATTCAAAATTATATTGTATACTGTAGAGAAAAGAATATAAGTTTAAAAATGCTACATTCATTTGAGTATACATTGTATTAACAATGCAAACGTTTTGGTATTAAAAGATTTATAGCATTATCATATTTTAATTATTTAAAAGATAGAACTTGATTTTTGACAAAGTTACTATACTATTTTAATTTTGTATCTGTATGTATTATGCTAATCTGAGCATAGAAAATTGAAAAATCTGAAAATTATACAACTAAGATCAGATCAGTGCCTTCTTATGCTCTCTTCAAATCTATTTCATGTGGAGGCAATAAACTGTTTTCTCTCTATCTTTCCAAAATAGAATATTTAATGATGGTGAATCTTGGAGAGGCTATGTGAGCAATCTGAAAGTTAATGGAACTTACAAAAAGAAATATCCTCTTTGGACATCATAGCCCTTTTCTTTAGTACCAATCAACATTTCTGGCACTAATCCAATGTGTTTTTATTTTCAATTTCTCTGAAACTTAAAAAAATTTCAGTGCATGTTCCATGGACTGTTGACATACTGTACAAATGTTGACATATCTGTAAATCTGACTTAATTGGTCTTTTTAATTGACAATTGATCCAGACTGGTGGTTTATCAACCTGAGCTTACTGCTTATGCTTCAGCATGGTACAAGTGGATGACATTGTTATTTTATACATACATAATATTTAAAATTCATTCAGTTTGTAAATTCATTGTTATACATGCTGATAATGTATTACCCAAAGTTATGGGTCAAATTAATGCTGATTTTATTTTTTATATATCCTTTTTGGCTTTGAGTAAAAGTTTAGTCAACTCATTTCAAAGTTTTGGGATTTATGAATTTTTTAGCTTCTGTTTAGCCTTGGTACTGTTGCAGCATAGGGTGACTTTTAGACAGCATTTTGTAATAGCTAAAATTTAAAATTTTTTAATAGATACCTTATGCTGCCAACATAATATTAATATTAACAGCTTGATTATGCATTTGAAATAATTTCTTTCTTCGAATCAGGCTCTGCAGTGTGTTTCTTTCTCTATATATTAAAAAATAATGCTAGAAATCTTTTCAATAAACCTTGCCAGATATGCACACTTTGTATCTAGGCAGAAAGAAAAGTAAGATTTTTTCTATCTGCAAAAAGCCAAGGCTTCAAAACAGATAAGATAATATGCTGAGTAACAAAGACACTCTTGAAAAATTTTCAATGTGCTTTTGGGAGCATTTTGCCAAGACCCTTTGAGTTTACAAGGATGACTTTTAATATTAAATTCTTTCATTTGCATAAAATAGCCCAATATGCTGTAAACTTCTATGCAATATTAGATAATTTTCAGCCAGCACTAGAAGGCCACTGTGTATGATATTATATTTATCTGCATTATTTTGCATTCAGCATTTGCTTCTTTTAAAATAGGTCCAAGTTACAATTTAAATATCAGTTGTATCATTAAGGATGGCACAACTGCATGGAACTAAACTATAATTTTTACTTATTTTAAAGCTGCTTCTTAACACTGTGTTCTCTGTTTTGTCTTTTGAGCTCTATTTAATTTGGTTTATAAGTTTTCATCTTACAATAATGTAAAATATAAGCCCAATAGAGTAGAAATACTTAGATCAATGTTTCTGCAGAGAGATTTTATGAAGCTCTAAATCTCTAGCCACATTTCTACAGTACAATGTTGTGTCACACTGATGATTGTTCACATTCTCTTGCAGTTAGGTGTCAACATTTTTTATGGATGTGTTTAATGACTATTTTTACTACTACTGCTGCTGCTACTACTACTATTACTACTGCACTACTATGGTACACATGTGATGAACATGGATGATATATGAATGAAATTATAAATATGAAAATAAATTTTTTGATAGGAAGCAATCCAGATCAAAGTTTGGAGTCCTACTTCCCTGATGAGGATCAAGGAAAATCTGGAAAAAGTCTCTTTCAGGGAGGAAGATCCTGGTGGGATTTGAATCACAGATATCTTGTTCATGAGTTTGTTTGTGCCTTAGCAGCCTTAGCTACCTGTGTCTGTTGTCAAGCATGGATAAGCTTACAGCTCACATATGGGAATGGTAAAGAGCACTTGTTAATCAAGTGCTCATTTGTAATGAAGTGTGTTTAAACCTATGGTTTATTCAAGATTTTGTATCTTTATTGTTGAAATTTTATTCTGCCAGTATTTCACTCATTTTATTGTATTCTGATGTGAAATATTAATTAAAAATCACTAAATCATTAAATATTTCATATCAATGTTTTAAAAATCCCCACTTTATATGGAAAAATGTTAAGCAGATTTGAATGCAGTACTCAAAATAATATACAGATACTTGTTTAACCTTATAGCTTACAACATAAAGTAAATTTTGTTAAGTGTTTTAATTTATGAGCTTTTTCTGTATTAACATTGCAGGTGTCCTATTTTATAAGTGTAGTAAACTTAGCCATTTCATAGAGGAAACAAATCTAAAGTTTGCACTTAGCAAAGCTCTATATTATAATAAAATAAGCTTAAAAACTTACGGCTCAGAATTGTCATCGCTGTCCTCTTCACTATCATGAAAGCGAGTATGGTTGTTGCGGTGGTGCAAGCGATGGAGAGAGATTACTTCTGAAAGCAGGGTACTTCGAGATTCAACCTTACGCTGACCTCCTGGCAGAAGATCTGAATGATCACTGCTACATTCACTGCTGTCTTCATCTCTTTCAGCTGCAGCCCTTTGATATTTGCGGTAACGAAGAAGTGATTGAGCAGCAAGACCTGCTGTAACCAACAGCACAACACCAACAAAGAGGGCAGCAGCTGCATGTACGGCCAGTGGTACGTCATCCCTGTTGCTTCCAGGAGATATTTCTTCTGCATATCCTGTACCTTGAAGTGGTGCAGAAACATTCCTTGGTGGTGGTTCTGCAAAAACAGGAAATTATCAATATTTACTCATTTTTGCATACTGGTATAACATCTATAGTAAATATCTGCCTAACTAAACAAAATAACATTGAGTTAAATAAAACAAGCGTTAATGATAATATCAATAGTTATTTTGAAATATTAACAGAAAGCAGAAACAGTACAATTTGAAAAATGAATATAATTGCAAAATAACAACTGATAAAATTATGGAACAGCCAATAAAGATATGAAGAAGCTGTAAAAAATAGTTATTAAGGAAAATTTAAATATTCCAAAGTATTTATATTTAAATATAAAACGAAGTAGATATGATTATATTTTGTACCAGTTCCTAAAATAAATCTTATTGAAACAATCTCAATAATCTGTAACAAGTATAACCATCAAGGGGCTTTGGGTTATAAACTTTATTTTACAATTATAAAAGGAATACAACTGATTATAATTTGAAGATGAAACAGTTCAAGAAGTAGACTAACACTTTCCTTTATATGATTTTCATTGAATGTACTATTGGGGGATCCATATGCAAAACTAATGAGATTAATGTTATAGATATGCCAATATCTATATGCTTTGCCAATATCTCTCACAGCATTTTCACTGTTCCAACTGAAAAGCTCTGCAATCTGAGGTGTGAGGAGCTGAATAAGAATGGAAAGCAATGGGCAGAAATTAGGCAAAAACCTTTTTTTTTTTTTTTCCTTGATACATATATACATTAGATTTAATTTTTAGATTTCTCATAGAAAATTCAGTCACAACATTGGCATTTTATAGAGATAAAACATATATTTTGATGTTAGAGCCTGTTTTTTGATTTTTATTTATTTTTTGCATTCATATATTATTGTTTAACTATCTGTAGTGCTTGCTTCCAAAGCTGACAACAAACATTCCTTTTCCCACCCAAGTCCAGCAATGAGTAACATTATAGGGATGTATTATTGCCTCATATTGCAGAAGATGACAACGATGATTTATTTTGTGTATCTGCAGGCAAGAAAAATGTTTTACAATGATTATGAATGAGTCTATAGTGTTCAGAATTTTGGTTTAAATCAAATTAATTTTACATTCATTGCAAGGTTGATTATTTCTCTTGAAAGTGATAGAAATACTCTCCATGAATAACTTTAACATAGCAAAATAGAAGTTATCTGAAGTAGGTGGAACTATTGGAAAAAAAAAAACATTTTAATGGGAGTGAACAATGAAGGTGATACTGAATTTTGAACTCATCTTATTCCATTTCTTAAATATTGTCCTCTTTCTTCAATTGATGTAGAACACTCTTTTTTGGCTTATAATTAACTAATTTTGAGTATGACATATACTGTAACTTCTTCATGGAAAATTTAGAACTGTGAAGCAAACTATAAATAATGTTGAAGGATTAAAAACACTTTAAAGAAAAAAAATTCTTCAGTTTGCATATGGCATGTATATACCTTCAAAGTGTGAAATGTGCATTAACTTCTTTATAATGTGCACCAAATAAATATGTTAAAATTATAGCCCTTCTTTAACATATAATTACTGCATATTTTATTTGAAAGAAGTTGTTTAAGAACCTATTTTAAGTGTCTAAAATGTCACTTTTTAGAGCCTCTCTATTGCTTAGTGATGCAAATGTGAATGTGATAACAATGCCTCAGTTTATAACTACTTCTGCATATCTATTATTGTTTTTCAGCTGAGATGTGAATTATTTACATTTCATAATCCATATGTCATTTAAATGTCTTCAATACTGATTTTATTTTACAGGGGATATGGTGAGTTATACACAGCTCTTAATATTTGTTCCCTTGAATGTACATGTGGAACAAAACTTGGAGTGAAATTATATTTAGTTATACAGACCAGTAACATTAATTTCTGTTTTTGGCACACTATTTGAAAAGATTCTGTTATTAAAATTAGTAGATTAATTATTATTATTTTCATATTAATTTTATTATTATTCTTATTATTATTATTATTTTTATATTAATTACATGATTTTATTTATATGTATTATTATCTTATTGGCAACAGATTTTTTTATGTGTTTTTTTTTTCACAACTTATTACAATTTACATTTATACTTTTTATTTCTTTTTCAAATAAAAGTCAAATAAGCACTAAAAGAGTTTCTAAGATTCAAACAAAAATTCAGTTTTTTACTCATGTAACGGATATGGTCTCATTGAACACACTCATAATTCTAAACACAATAAAAAACCATGTGTGCCAAAGTCTACATCATACCACACATTTATTTTTTGGGGGTTAAGGAAAATTTGGCCACAATAACACAAATGTTTGGAATCATGCGCATACTATTGGTTGTAGAAATTGGAGAAAGTTGCACCACACGGCTGATCACATGATGTACCTGATCACTTGATGTTTCCATGGAAACCAGCAACCAGTATCAAGCATGCATATACATCTCAATCTTTCTTTGGTTAATAAAATGTCATGAGCGACAGTATACAAAACAGATTTGACAGCAATTGCTAACACTTTGGAGTTTGTATTTTTCTATAACTGGGAAAAGTTCAAAGTGGAAGGCACAATGGTCATTATATATATATATGGATCCAGTATGCAAAGTACAGAGCAACTATTTATATATGTATATCTCTATTAATAGGTTTTACATTTGCATCTGGGTGCCAATCTAATTAATACCATTCCTTTTTTTTTTTTATTAGTTTTATTTACGGATGCTCTTTAAGATCTGAGGTCATCAGTGTCCCATTCTATTAAGGGCGTGAAACGGCCGACAAATTTTGCTCAGAGGCCTCTTCTTTCAGGCTTGAGGTTCTTTTTCATGCTGTAAATGTACGACACGGGACCCACGGCTTTACTTCCCTTCCGAAGGAAGCCATACCTAGGATTTTTACGCCCCAAAAAAATCCATCGACCCTGACCGGTTTTGAACCTGCGATCTTGGGTATAGAAGGCAAGTATGGCTACCACTACACCACCAGGACCGACGTATATATGTACCATTCCTGATAGATATATGTTCTTGTATGGTAACCTATCAATCAAATGAATTAACTAACATAGATTTGAACCTGCATTTATGTGCTTTGATGATTGATCCAGACTGGTGCTTTATGCAACTTAGCTACTATTTATGCTTCAACATGGTATAAGTTTATGACATTGTTATTTTGTACTTTCAAAAATTTTAAATTCATTCAGTTTATAAATATATTATCAATGCTTATAACAATGCTTCCTTCCAAAAATAAATTATAAAGAACTATATCATTGAAAAATGTATTTATAAACTGAATGAATTTTAAATGTTATGAAGTAAAAATGATAATCTCAGAATCTTGTACCAAATCTTTTAACAGAAAAATAAATAAATAAACAAATAAATGATGACAACAATAATAATAGTTTACTTTTCATTTTAGAAAATCTATGATGGAAAAGTATGGTTTGCATATAATGATTAACAACCATCAATCCTTGGTAGAAATGCAGATGTTCTTTACTGCTGTTACTTAATACCAATTGGCTTTAAACGTTTAAAATTTTACTGAACTCCTTGTGCTTTCATTCCAGTCCCTTGTTGAAAATTATGCAATTTAGTAATTTTATATATATGTACAGAAAAAACTAATCCAATACTACTTTTCAGTTCAATAATTTTGGTTTTCTATGCAGGATGAAAAGCATTCTTTTGCCTATTGTTAATGCTGTTTTTAACCTTTAAATTTTTTTCACATATTATATATTATTTCTTACCTATTTGTTGTGCATGTGCAAGAAAACTACCAAGGCAATCTGGGGTGGCCAACAGAGGATCAGAATAAAATTCAAGCAAGAGGAAATTGGCTGTTGATGTCACCACATGGGAAGCATGCCGTAAACGACCCTCAAGCTGAGCTATCATCATTGAACCCAGAGAATCTCCATCTCTAACTTTCAGCCACTGGCGACCACATGGCAATCGAAATTGCTCCACACTCAAGCGTACAATATATCCAGTGTCAGCCTGCAATGCAATAATTAAAATAAATAGTTGTACCTTTGACTCCAGAATATTTAAAATTGTAGTTATATACATTTAATGCAAATACTGCAACATTTGTTTATAGAGCTAGATATCAAAAGGTGAGCATACACACTAAATAAATACATAGTATTTGTAAATATTAATAATTTTACTCTAAAACCTTTAAACGTTTTGAAATAAAACAATCAAAAAAACATTCTTTCAGCTGTGAAGATTCTCATATATGAGCTCTGAAAGACTAAATAGTAGTATAAGTAATAGTAGTATTTATTGTTTCAGTTAAATTAGCTATACATATATTGCACATCACAGTTGCATGCATTGCAAGATCATTCATGCTCTTGTAAAATACTTAATTTCTGAAATTAATGATGACATAAGAAAGCAATAACCCTTCAACAAATTCTTCTATTGTAAAGATACAAAATAACACATGTACAAGAGTTCTCAGGATATAGCTTATCCTAAACTTGATTCTGTTTTTTTAAAACCCTAATCACACACATACATGAAACAGACATGCATACAGTAATTCAGATAATCATACTAAATAAGTTTATAAGCATTCATTGGTCCTTATTCTAAGATTCTCATGTACATGAAATACTTTAGTAAATATTATTTTCTTTCTGTAAACAAAAGGATAGTTTATCCTGTTAGAATTTATTTAATACAACATTAACACATGTTTTGGTGGCAATTACTCTCTTCATCAACTGCTGACTGACTTTGATCTCAAGGTGCTTCCATGGTAGTTTCTGATGCACTTGCACAGATTTTGAAGCACCTTGTGATCCAGCCATCACATCGAATCATCAGTCATCAGCTGATGATGAAAGAGGTTGCCCTGGAAACATGTCTTTCATTAAATAAGTAAGTGAGTCAATGCGAACATATTTAATAAATTCTAATAGGATTTATTATCACTGTATTGCCTCTAGCTTCCAAAGTACAATTTATATAAAGGGATAGTACCTCATCAAGTAATCCTAGTTGTGAAATTAGTTCTATGCTTTAAAATGTTACTAACAACCTGGCTGCTAAGGTGTAATGGAGTATGGATAGGATTAAAATTTGGATTTAAGTATATTCAGAATTGGAATTGTTAATGGTAGCCAAAAATTTGTTATACAAATGGTAAAAGATTTTGATTTATATAAGTTGTTTATCTGGTTTCAGTTTAATTAATTATTTTTTAAACTACATGAATCTGGCTATATTTAAAGAAAAAAGTATACTATATGAAATTAATATTTGAAAGAAATTCATAAATTTATTCATAATAATGTTGCCAGAAAATGGGGAAGAGGAATTACTATGTCAATTTTTCAAAGTTTAATCTGAATCAGATAGAAAAATTAAATGTTATGGTCAGGACTAGAGCCACAGAGTTTTGACTCACTATACTGATACTCTGACCCAAAACTTCTGATTAATTAGGACTAGTTGAGGGCTTGCATTGACTTTTAGAGATAAAACCTCTGAAATAAGATACTTTTGATTGGTCTCCAGGATATAGAAACTGAGTGAGGGGAAGTTGGAAGTTGTAGCTGTACAAGACAGCAAATTTAAATTTGCATACAGAACCATTTGATATGGAAAACTAAAATTTAAAGTGAACTATTTTCAAACTTTGCCTAAAAATAGGTCTTGGATTGAACCTCATATCCAGAAAAAAATGAATACTCAAATAGTCAATTATTAAAAATTAGTGTAATATAGCCACTCCACAAGAAAGAATCAACTGCGGAATTAGGCATTTATAGGCCTATAGCCTAACTTCATTATTAAGTTCACTATTTTCTTAGGTGAAAAATAATGTTTTACGAAATTTTTAATATGGAATCAGAAAATACATGTTCTACTATTACAGTAACAAGAGCATACATTCATATAGTACTGAATATAAGAAACTTTAATAAAAAGACAACTGGAATATTGCTGCTTCTCTTGAAAATGTTTGATAGTATTATGCCTCTATTTTTCGCCTATTACAATTTGTAATTAATCTATGGACACACACATACACATACTGAAGCTCCCAAATAGAGTTCATAAGTTTTGATGAAATTCTTTTGTGAATTCTTTTTTTAGTAAAACTGGAAATCCTGAATGAAGAAAGCAGTTTGCAAGTTTTCTATATTATCAATTTTTATTCATTCGCTACTGATATTAATTTCAATGCAATAAATAAACAAATAGAAACAGTTGCTGGCAGAGGTCAACAAATGCAAACGAATGGTAATGCAGTTGTGCAATTGTAAGCAACTTGTCTTAAATTACAAAGGTAGCTCAAACCAACATGGATTTGAATACACAATTTCACTGTATTAAATTTGTCATCTCCTCAGGTTTAAAATATGCTGTGCTAAAGTACAATTTATACAGTCAACAGAAAAATCAATATTAAGTTCAACATATTAAAAGTAATATTTATGCTTAATCTTATTAATTTACTGATAATTGTTCTGAATAGTTCATCCAGCACTTAGGTTCTTATTGTACTCACTTATTTTACTTATCATGACTAGTTGCTTATGATTTATGACACTATGTAAGTTCTGTTGGGGTTAAAGGAGATTTGCCACCTCTACAACAATTTACCCATCACATAGTAACACCCATTCCGTTATCAATTTATATTTACGAAAAGGGGGCGAGCGTAGGCCGTCAGGCCGTAGCTTGCCGCAGCAAACCATTGGGTTCACCGGTTTCTAGGATTTACCCGAGGTTAGGTTAAGGTTACTGTGTGTGTATGTGTGTGAGTGTAAGTATGAATTAATTGCAAATTCCATTTTTTCCAAGTCCGCTAAAAATCCGCCAGAATCCCAGTTATGCTACCCATTCTTATATCTGTACTGGAGGACTTACCCTTATAGCTGGAGAAATTGTGCAGTTCTAGTCCCGAGCGACAGTGGAGAGAGCCGAACTCCTCAGTCCCGAGCGGGAGATAACGGAATAGTGCATGGCCGCTTGTAACAGTGTAAATGTTGCATATATAATGTAATGTAGCCTATGCGTTGTCCTCCGTAACTTTCTGGCTGTAAGTTTTTCACTTTTTACCAAGCGTTGTCTTATTGGAATTCAAATTAATTCACACACACATACACGCACGCTAACCTTAACGCTAACCTCGGGTAAATCCTAGAAACCGGTGGACCCAGTGGTTTGTTCCTTTTCACAAATATAAATTGACACAGGAGATCGCGTGCTATTTAGTGGGGGGGGGGTATTCATTGGTTTAATGGTGGTAAATATCTTTTGACTCCTGCAAGGGGAAAAAGAAATCGTAAACATTAATTTATAATTGTTTGTGTGCGTGGTACTACGTTAGCGAACAAATCATTATAATGGTGGTAAATCTCCTTTAATTCCGCAGGTAATAAAAAAAAAATAAAATAAAAAAAAACTTCCAAGTCATGAGGACATGAAACCACTACCTTCACATCTAGAGTACACGCTCTAACCATCTGAGCCATCATGCCATTATGCTGTATCTGTGGAAGTAACATTACCCTCGACTTTCTCCACTATTGCTCGGGAGGGGCTCGGGACTGAAGCCCCAGAACTTCTCGAGCTATATGGGTAAGTCACTGGAAGGAGTACTTATCCATATAGTTTTGGGGAAAGTCATGCCTGCTTTTCTCGAACGGCAGCGGAGGCGAGCGTCCTTAGCCGAAGGTAATCGACTTTAACAGACATAGACAAATAATGAGCTAAACCATCATTTGTGTGTGATAACCAAGGTGGTTGCAGCGTAGTGGAAAATAAAGGGAAGGTTAGGGAAGATAGTAAGATCGAAACCTCGCGGTGTAGCTATTTGGGGGGTGGTTACCATTATTACAATCATTTACCCGTTAAATAGTACTGCGCACACAACCCGCAATGAATTTTATAAGACTCTTTTCCTGTTGCAGTTAAAGGGATATTTGCCAACATTACAATTATTTACCACTATCAATGTATATTTGCGAAAAGGAGGCGAGGCCCAGCAAACCACTGGGTCCACCGGTTTCTAGGATTTACTGGAAGAGGTTAAGTTTAGGTTTGGGTGTGTGTGTGTGTGTGTGAATTAAATGAGAATTCCAATAGGAGAAAAGTAGAAAAGTCCGCGATAATATTTACAATTCAAAACTAACATTAAGAAGCGATTATTAGTATGTGTATATATGAATTAATTGCGAATTCCAATCGGAGAAAAATAGAACAGGCACACAGCATTCGCAACTCCAAACTAACACAAAGGAGACGAAGTTTCAGCTTGAGGTGTTCGGTTTTTTCCGCTGCCAGTCGTGAAAATCAGGTGCGACTTTCCCCAGGACGAATCTTCCTCAATGGCAAGTGAGGGGGTGCATTGCCACTAGTAGGAGCAGTCCGTGACTATATGACTAAAATTGCAGCCAGAAGAATCTCATCGGAGCAAGTCGAAGCAAACTATAAGTCAGCGGCAGTATTATTGGAGCGGAAAGAAAGTCATCTGTATTTTCCCCTGAAATAGACAATTATTAATCTAAATAATCAATCCTTAGTCTAAATTACAAATTAATCCAATCAACGAAACGTTCCCTCCAATCTACATACTATTTAACCCACTCTCATATAAATACCGCTGCAAAAACTCGCTGCTGAGATGCAACAAACGAACCATGGAGTACGCTGGAGGGGCTGCCCAGTATATCTGAAGATTTGCCAATCCTTCTGCCCTTTCCTCAGCGAGCAGAAGAGTTATTCCGCCAGAACCTATACCAATACATGACGCACACCGCAACTACAGACAGCACAGCTATCACCAGCCACACCTCCAACTGCAGCAAGAAACACCAAACACCACACGACTCAGCACAACACTCAAATTCTCACACACGACAGCGGCACCTCTGATACACCACCACAGAACAGCACCAACGCCGCATAACCACCTGCATAATCTACACGCATGTACAGACCAACACAAAACCTACCACAACCACCCAATAATCAACAGAACAGCTACAGGCAACAACATCAACTCAACAGACCTCTAACTTCATCCCCATCACCCTCTCTACTACGCACAACCACAAGCCGGAATTGGCGGCCTAAATATGAACTTTTCCCTGCCGCTGAGAAATTCTTGCATTTCCTGGGCGATGGCAATAGGCAAGCGCATTATTTCACAGTGTTGTCACAAATGTTATACATATCACTTAATGTAGAAGAGCAACCAGCGCGCTTTCAGAGCTTCATAGAAGTACTCGGCCAGTTCGCAGCATCTCTGGGAAAGGACGCCCTCTAGATGTAATCTCCCAACCATAACGAACACCACTTTTAATATAAGACCAAAAATGGACAGCCTACCGTTAAAAGAACCCTCTACTGGAATTGCAGAGGACTTAAACCACGCCTAAACTAATTCAAATTTTATCTAATAAACGAATAAGCATAATTTTACTTAGCAAAACGTTTATCACACAACACAGTTGTATTTTCATTCCGGGCTACCCTGTCTACCGCACAGATCAATCAAATGGCAGGCAAAGACCATGGGGGAATCGCAATTTTAATTCACCAGAGCATACGACACGCAGAGAAGATACCACTGCTAGCAAGCATGGAAACAACAGCAAGAGTCCACACTGCAGGTCAACCACTAACTATCGTAAGCGTATACAACTTACCCGGACAACCACTGATACAGGACTTAAAAATCATTCTAAACCCAGGTAATAGCGTTCTAGCAGCAGGCGACTTAAATGCAAAGCATGATGCATAGGGGTGCGCAGTTAGCAACTGAGCAGGCAATAATACCAACATAATAATTACACATTAGCCTATACTGAAGAACCAACCTGTATTCCTGCAAATCCGAATCACACCCCACACAACTTAGACAACGCAATTCTTAAAAATACACTTTTCCGGTACAGCTCAAGTCGATACTCCTGCTTCGGACCACTATTCTGGGATGATGGAAATTGAGGACACGCCAGTCTACAAGTCGATTTCATTCAGAAGAAATATCTTTAAAGCTAACTGGGAACACCTTCACGACAGCCTCAATGCTACACTCAATGATCCAGCTCTCCTGCAGTTCTCCGAGTACGCGAACGGAGCAGCAACAACCCTAGAACAGCAATACTAGCAGTCATTGCAATCTCCGTCCCACTCATACAACCGTATAAATGTGAGTACTACTGCACTCCTGATATACTGGTCACAATACATAAACGCCATTACGAACAAAGGAAATGACAGAGAAAAAGAAACATCGGCACACAATTAATATGACCACTCTAGAAAGCGAAATCAAAAACCGCGTTAAACAACAACTCCAAAATCAAACGCTATCCGGCATAGAATCTGGAACCCAGTCAGGTGTGGCAAATAACAGAACATCTAATTAAAAACCTCTAAAAATTCGCGTGCTTCACATCCCCAACTTGCCACAACAACACGCGCAGTCCCAAGAAGACAAGGCCAACATTGTGGCATATGCATGCAAGCCAAACACTGATCCGATGGACCAGTGTTCACGGAACACTTAGAGGAGAACGTTAAAACAAGTTCCGAAAAACTCATCCGTCAGAATTAAAGTGTAGCATGCAACACTTGGCGAACCACAAGGCACCGGGACCAGATAAGATACCAAATTTGGCACTAACGCATCTCCCCTACAGAGCCTTTCAAATTCTGGCTAATATAACAAATTTCTGCCTGCTAAACAGCTATTTCCAAAATAAACGGAAACATGCAGATGTGCAAATGTTCCCAAAACAGATAAAAATCGTTCAAACCCGAACAACTATAGGCCTAATAGCCTCCTCAATACGACGAGTAAGCTAATGGAGAAAGTAATCCTAAAACGACTGCTAGGGTTAATTAAAAAAATGCAATATCACAATAGACTAACAGTTCGGTTTTCGGGCAAGCCATTCAACCATACTTCAGTTAACTAGAAATATCGTTTCTAGGGTTTTAACCAAAACGAACCAACCGGAATAACCTTTTTAGATATTCAACGAGCTTTTGACTCCGTATACCATGCTGGTTTATTATACAACATTAAAGAACTAAACTTAGCTGATTCTATGATTAAACTAACTGCACACTATCTAGCAAACCGGACTTTTACTGTAACATAGACGATGTCTACTCCTCAAGGAGATATGCATAAGCAGACCTGCCTCAGGGCAGCATCCTTGGCCCAATTCTATTCAATTTATATATTAATGACACACCCAAAAGACCAAATTGCATGTCTTCCATATATGCTGATGACACTGCAATAGCAGCACGATCATGGAAATCAGAAATGCTCTGTATTAGACTACAGACTGCGGTAGATGACATAGAGCCATGCTCCACAAATGGCAGGTTAAAGTCTCGTAAATGCACCAAAATCGCAATTAGCACTCTTCACCAAACGCCAATCTCACCACAAACTCCTCCCACATGCAGAATATATACACTGGTCACAGCAAGCCAAATGCCTCGGAGTAATCCTTGATTCCAAGCTCACCTTTGCGGTACACATTAAATATGTGAAAAAGAAAGCAAACTGCCAACTCATTAAGCTTTACCCACTATTAAATCGCAACACGACACTAAGCACTATGCGGATCACTCTGTACAAAGTCCTAATCATACCGATGATGAGTACGCCGCCCTGATGGGGCCATTGCGGACAGACTCACAAGTCACTACAGATATTGCAAAACAAATGCCTTCGTATGTATGATCACCAAAGTCCCGCGAGTCCTTTCGTCCTTACATGATGAACTGAAAATGCACACAATCGAATAATTTATCAAAAAATTAGCGCATAATATGCGACACACACCACAATTCGTTAATAAGACAATTAGGGCAATAAACAGGAGTACTAATAAAACATGAGACCACTGTCACTTTTTGACCGAATCACCCTAATAACTAAATATATCACTGAAACTACCTACTTTACCTCGTCTCCATGAAACCCATAAAAAGTTAAAGCCATAAGACCCCGGGCGGGTGTTTTTCTCCATCTGGGGTGGATCGGGAGTGCAGGGCAGCCTCCTGCTGACGATAATCAAGCTAACTACAATGGACCATTCCTCCTAATCATACCTAGCCCTTAATATTAGATTAACAATGGGGTATCCTCCTAAGTATTTCTTTGTAGCATAAACATATTTATGTACATAGTGCCAGTAACACAACAACATGCTACTAATTCAAGAATTAGCCACACTGTACATGTTAGCAATAAGCCTACATATACTCATAATAATTTACATACTCAAACATTCCATATACATTAAAACTGATTTTCACATGCACAATTGACCTAGAAGTAACGTACAACAATAATACAAAGCAATGCATGCATGTCTTGACCAATGTTTATGAATTACTCAGCACTAATATAGATAACTATTGGTCTAAAAATGACGATCGGCACAACAGAGTGCTCTCTCCTATTGGCAGCAGCAGACTTTCGGTTCAGTCCACCGAGTCAAAAACAGATAAGTAAAGCAAGATTAATTACACTAAGTAAACACTAGAGCATGAACCTCACGCCATACTGTCCTCCTTGCAGAGCAGGACTTCCACCACTAACATCTTGGTTTTGTTCTGGGCATTGCCAAGGCCATCTCTGTCTGTCTCACGGTATTGTGAGCGGGCGTGTGATAGCGTGCACCTACTAACTCCGGTTACTTCGGCGTTACCCGACACTATTTCGCCCACTGCATTAAAAAAAGGAGGTGGTCGGGGACTGGGAGGTTACCAGCTAGTAGATCTAAGTGCTCCAGTAACATATTTATAACTATAAGATTATTCTGTTTTTAACTTTATGGTTGCAATATGTTGTCCCTTATTACAAAATGGAGTTTTTCAGGAATGTTTCAAATTCATTTTATCACTTTTTACCATGTGTTGTCTTATTGCGCATATGTACTGGATGAACTATTCGAAACTATTACCAATTTACTTTACAAATTTTCAACGTACGAAACATCAACTTTATGTACCCATAATGCAATAAGATCGCGACGCTTGCTTGTAGGTTAGGACAGCTCACAAAATGAAAAAGTGGCAAGCATCATTAGTTGTTATACCTGAATGAGCCAGAAGGTCCTGCCAGGACAGCTGACTGTCGATGTCGCTATGAGTCTCTTTGGCTTAGCTACACCCAAATGCACGACGCAGCCGCAGCGACACCCCGGACCCACCTCGGCAATTACTTGAGGGTGATCCGGAGCTAGACCTTCCACCGTGGGAGACGAACCGGCAGCAAGAAGGCAGCCCCAAGAACTGGGTTTTGCTCCACACTGCTCAGATTCCAACGATGGTCCCTGCAGAAAAAGAGAGAAGATGTTCATTTATCAACCTGGATCTGATAGTAACGAGAATTGCATTACACAATGATTAGACATAAAGTTACTTATGTATATAATTATACTACTGTTCATTAAACATTGAACATACATTTTCCTAATTAGGATTTATTTCTTTGCTATCATCGAAATAATAATATCTACATTCAATTTCAAACAAAAGCCTTGACCCTCTTTCGCTATTCGGATGTTATGTTATGGGGTTATAAAAACTGGTGTGGAATTTACCTTTATTGGATAACTGATACCACATGATGAGGAATTTGCCTTTGGGATTACGAAGCCGAGAGATTTCGGTGCTGCATTTTCTGGGAATGATCAAAATTACAGCACAAGACTTATTTTACCTTCGTTATCAGTTATGTATGATATAAAATTAAGGAAAGATTCAGTCTATTTATATCAGGAAGGCAACCAAAGAGAGAAAAATAGAATTATTTTTACACTATGGTGATACAGTCCCCGCCGTGCTCTAGTGGTAGCATTCGTGCTTTCTATGCTGCGAACCCAGGTTCGATTTCCGTTTGGGTCCGTTTCTGGGGGTTTCGTTCATTCGTTAAGGTGAATGCCTGAGAAACATAAGCCACACAATTCCCTGAGCTCTTCCGACCGAATTATCGTCTAATATTCCTTTTGTTTTGTTTTTTTTTTATTTACGGACGCTCTTTAACATCTCAGGTCATCAGCGTCCCCTTCAATTCAGGGCGTGAAACGGCCGACAAATTTTGTTCAGAAGCCTCTTCTTTCCGGCTTGAGGTTCTTTTTCGTGCCGTAAATGCACGACACGGGGTCCACAGCTTTACTTCCCTTCCGAAGGAAGCCATACTTAGGATTTTTACGCCCGAAAAAATCCATCGATCCTGGCCGGGTTCGAAACCGCGATCTTGGGTTTAGAAGGCAAGTATGGCTACCATTAATATCCCTTTGGCATTTAGCCTTTCAATTTTTAATCTACTTACATTATATATCAGATATAAACGAATATTTTGTATCATACTTGTTTTATTAAATGTTACATAGCCTAGCCTTATAGGCATCCCAACCTCAGAAGTCGGCTACACTCCTGCGAGAATGGGGAGCATCACAAGTCTAATGGAAAAACAAATATATTCGATGCAATTTCAGTTTTATTTTTCTGATAATTGCGCAGTACGGAATATAAATAGATTTATATCAACATCTGTTCGTATTTATTGGTCCAAGATTGTTATGAGAGGGGAGGCAGAGAACGCAGAGAAAAAGAACTTCGGTTCCTCCTGCATGACTGGAATTTTATTCCTAGTGGATAGAATACCTATTAAGGAAATAACGTAGACTTTATATATGCCAAAGTTTACAGAACGTTTCATATTAACAGTAGCATTTATAGTGACTTGCACAAAAAAGACATAAAAAAAATAACAGGAGTACTGGCGTTTAAAGAGAAAGCAAGAGAAAAGGTTGTGGAATAAACCTACTTACTTCCTTCTATATGAGAGACACTCATCAAAACGAGTATTTAACTGCAGAACAAAATTTAACTTTTTTCTGTTACAGAAACGAAATGATTGGGACTCAATGCATTTTTTTTTCATGAATACGAAAATGGTAATAAAATCGTCAGATGAGGTCTAGTTTTCATGTACTTTGAGAAAGAAATAAATAGAAAAATAAAAAATTCCTAAACATGGTAATTTTCAACCTATTTCAATTACAGACGTCTCCTTTTAGCTTGTATGTTATATTGTATCTCGGAAGCATCCCTCGCCACCGGCCAGCAATAATCAGCTAGCATGGTTGTACTCCATTTACCCTAGAATCGTCTTTCGAAAGTTGAACTTGTCTGGTTAAAGTGCTCTCCATGTTCATCAGAAACTGCATCACATCCTTTCTAGGAAAAAGTCCAAATGAGAGTGGAGAAAATTTACATTGCACACCATTTGATGATAAGCCAGCAACATGGTGTTCACCATTTTCTTATACAGAGGGTGCCAAAAATGTATACACACTTCAACCAAAGAAAAAACTGTGTTAATATAACAAAACTGAATTCACACAGACAGAAAATGATGAGCACTAATCATCTTAGACTTTTACAGTTATAACGGTTGTTCAAAATGTCCACCATCGGCGTCGATAAACTTCTGAGTACGTTGAACTACTGATTGAGCAACGTTTGCGAAAGTGTCCTCAGCGATTGCAGCACATACCGTTTCAATTTCTTCCCTAAGAGCTGCCAGTGTAGCTGATTTTCTAATGTATACAACATCCTTAAGAGTTCCCCGTAGGTAGAAGTCCAACGGTGGTTCTGGTCACACGTCTCCATTGCCTCTGAACTTCAACAACATTCTCGGTTTTCCAATACCACTTCAAAATTGCTTTCCGCTGTTCAAACGATAATCTTCGCTCCATTTTGTTGTAGCAACGCTATTATAATGTATGTGAGTCATATCTGTTTACAGAGCATCATACTACACATTACTGTTTTTTTTTTCGATCCAATAGATATCTACTGTGAAAGTGTGTGTACATTTTTTGGCACCTTCTGTAGTTTGGCTCATGACGGCTTCCTAGGACATTTGAGGCGGATCTGAAAGATTCCCAAGCAGCATGTTCTTTTCTTGTTGTAAGTCAGGAAGAATAGCGATCATCTTTCAGTCATCACATGTTTGCCCCTTAAATCTGTTATAAATTATGTCATTAAATTTCCTCCATATGAACTGTGTAGCCAATTGGAGCTGAATGCAAAGTGTTTTCAATGTGCAATAATTCAGTATTAAGGCCCAGCTTGAAAGCATGTAAATAAGTCTCCATTGTTCTGGGGTATGTTGGATATTTATGACTGAAGCAAGGCATGCACACCATTACAAAATTTAATGTGATTATTTATTTTGAAAAATTGTTCCAAAGGCTTCTGGCGGGTTCTAAATGTAGACTCGTGCACATTTTATGAAAGATAGTTAAACTATCTTAGTCGAGATACCAGCAGCCTCCTTTAGCCTTTGAAAGTTCCATCTCGGACAAGATCATTTAACTTGTTTTGAGCCATTCTTGACAGTAAAGTTGACAATACTTGTACACACATAAACCAATGCAAAACATTAAGTATATAAATAAATGTATGTTAATACTTAAATATTGATAATGAAAAATAAAAAATATTAACTTAGGAAAAATAAGAAAATAAAATATATAAACCTACGTAAATCCTGAAAGTGGAAATAAAGATACAAGCAAAACATAAAATTAAACCCTGACAATACTATGAAGGAAATAGGAACATTTATGATACTAATAAAATAATAGAATGAATAATTCTACAGCAGGGTAAAACAAATAAATACATGAATTGTAAGAAAAGGAAGCTGAATCTACGGTAATCCATTATTTCTGATAATATTAAACAATTTCTTATGAAATGCTCCTAAAGTTCGGCAGTCTCTGATATCCCGTGGCAATGCATTCCAGAGACGGGCAGTGGTTACGGTAAAGTGATGTTCGGTACAATGTAACAATAATACGTGCTGGGATTCAGAACGTGTGTTAAGATTATGAGAGGAAGGTAGATTTTAAAAACGAGAAGATGGGTAAGATGGAGAAGAAGTATGGATGATTTTGAAAAGTAGTGTGTGAGACAATGAATGTTTCTTCGGTCTTTCAAGCGGAACCACGACGGAATATCGAGGGAGGGTGTTATATGATCGAACAGAAGCTCATTGGAGTGGGACACTGAGCGAATATCTTAAGGTATATTTAAATATTTCACAGTCTATCTATCTCCTTTGAAATGAACTTAGCGGAGTGTTACCATGCAAATATAATAATGAACTGCATGGTTGGTTTGTTCCCTCATGAGCAAAGCAAAGGACATTGATCTCCTTTTTCCTTTTAGCCAATCACCGAGATTTGCAGAAGAGTTATTGCACCAAATATGGGGGGCGCAGAATTTATTTTGATCCCCTCTTTTGCATCCAAAATAGAGATGGTATGCTTCCTTTATTAGTGGAGTTATATTTCGCTTTAGAGCTAAGAGAGAGAGAGAGAGAGAGAGAGAGAGAGAGAGAGAGAGAGACAGACAGACACACACACACACACACACACACACACAGAGGAGGGTATATAAACGGTGGAACACATCTTGTGGGACTGCAAAATCTTGAAGAAAAAGCGAGAAATGTTCCAGAAAGATGTAGCAAAAGTAACTAGGCGATGGCCAATAGACAATAGTGAACTTGTTTTAGAATATAATAAACAGTTTAAAACTTTTGTAAACAACATAACTTTTGGCAGTTTTCAAATTAACACAAATTAACTAATAGGATAGGACAGAGATTGATAATGTAAAAGCATTCATATATAACCAATTTAGGCAATCTTCAAAATATGATTAGGTTAGAATAAGAATGAAGCAGTGTTCAAAAATAGCATTAAGGATAACATGTAACTATGAAATGATAGCAAGCATGTAGTATTACCAATTATTATAGTAATGGAGCATGCAGTAAATAAAGAAGATAAAAAGAACACACAAACACACTCTCCTCTCTCTCTCTCTCTCTCTCTACACTTACGCGGCATATTAATTTTAATCACATCACAGGGTTACCACATGTAGAATTGAAAATGAATCTGATGGCAAAAAGCGTGTATCCGTTCTTAGGCACAGCATTTGAAACATTTTATGAATGTACTTCAAAAGAAGAAGTCTGTCACGTAGGAACTGCATAAACTAAGCCTATTCCTCACCGAGCTGAATAACTTTTAATAAAAATTAATATAAAATCCAAATTAGGTATTATTAATTAATGAAATGAAATAAGTTGTGGCATTGGAGGAACAAATTAGAATTCTTGCAGCCTATAAGTATTACAAAAGAGAAACCACATTTTTATTATTATTATTATTATTATTATTATTGAGATAAATCACAAAAATTAATGCCATACTACTAATTAAATGAAATGTATGACCACTTATAAACAAAATTATACTGTGTGAGTATTTTTAAATGTAACCATGTTGAAGAACCCTTATGAGCCTTTGGTATTATTTTTAACTTAACCTTACGGATTGCTTAGTTCTCCGAAAGGAAAGGGCGAACGTAGCGAAGAAAACCGACTGGTTTCGCTTGCTTAGTGGCGAGAGGATAAAAACATTTTTACCCTTACAGGAATATTATTGCTAAGGCTGCTGGGCTCCAGTCCCGAGTGACAGCGGAGAGAGCCGACCTCCTCAGTCCCGAACGAGTGAGGATAGTGGGGATGCACATTTTGCACTTCTCTGTTTGCGTGCAGGTGAATAAGGAAGTGCTAGAGATAGCGGAGTAGTGGAAATGGAAATTCAAAACTAAAGAAATGTCCCGAAGAGAAAGATTTTTTTACAGAGAAGTCTCTTTGCGGAAAATAGTAACTTTCACAGATATAGTTAGATAATAAGGCTTCCAAGCGCAACTACATAATAGCCCAGACGGTTAGAGCGTCATGCTACAGTTGTGAAGGTAGGAATTTTCGAATTTTTACGACCTGATGATTCCTCTCCCTTTTTTTCTGCCGGAGTTAATGGAGAGTTACCATCATTATAATGATTTACTCGCTAACATATTATCACGCACATAATCTGCTATAAGTCTATATTTAAGATTTTTTTTTCCTGCTGCAGTCAAAGGAGATTTGCAACTTTTACAATATTTCACCAGCATACTTAACAGCACACAATTCCTTATCAATTAATATTTACGAAAAGGAGGCGAGCATTCCGCCACCGGTGCCGAGGTCGTTAAGGCGCGGATTCGTGAGCGCGAGGTCTAGGGTTCGATTCCCACCAGGACCGTCCTCTCTGACTTAGGCTTTTTCTATGTTTTCCTTAAGTCCTCATAAATGGCAAATGTCGGGGAGGTACCCTAAAAAATTCTTCCCCAATTTATAATTTTATCTCATGTATCATCAGTGTCACCGCCTGTGATGCCTCAGTAGTTAAAACGGGCGTTAAACGCTAAATGACCAAATATACGCCAATATATTAACTGGAGTTTAACGACGGATTAGCATCCAATTGTTGATGGTGAGATGCAACACCCCAATTAAAGGAGAATTAAATGGGAATTAAAAGTTAATTGAGCTCGGCGAGAACGACCCTTAACGAGTTAATTCTCAATTAGTTTTTCATCATGGCAAGGCGAATGTTGAATTTAATATTTTAAGACAACATTACTCCAAGACGGCCGAGGATAATTTCCGAAAGACAAGATTTCTTTAATAATATGGACGAAAAAGATTTCCAAATGCGATTTCGGCTGAGTAAATTTTGGGTAATAGATATTTTAAGCTGTATAGAATATGACCAAGAATTCCCACAGATAGGTGAGTTTTTATAAAATATTTAAATAATGCTAAATGTATACTTCTTACTATTCCGCCGTAAATATTACATAGAACAGAGTTCTTTATGTTGTAGGTTATGTTAAGTTAAATTAATGAGGTTATGTTTTCCCTATTTCGAAAGTTGGTTATCTAAACTGTCAAACACTCAGTATACATTGAGATGGAATTGAAAGTGGCGTATTCTGTTTATTTAAGGAATCTCCCTGGAATCAACCATTATGTACACTATGAGTTTATGCTACAGGAAGTACATATATAGCAACATGGGATTTCGGTGGATTTAATACAGCAAGAGTCCAACGAATTGTGCATCGAGTGAGCGTTGATGTAGCTTGTCTTCGTCCATTACACATTAAGTTTCTGAGTACCGAAACCGAAATCGCGTACACCCAGCTTGGTTTCTATAGAATTGCCCGTTTCCCACATGCTGTAGCCGCAACGGACTGCACCTATGTAAAAATAGCGTCACCAGGTGGACAACAGGCAGAAATCTACTGAAGCAGAAAAGGTTATTTTTCCATGAATTGTCAAACTATCTGCAATTCTAATTTAGAGTTGCAAGGTGGCCAGGAAGCTTTCACGACCTTACAATATTTAATGCAAGTTACCGTCGAGCAAGGAAGATACGGTATTATTAGTGGATGGTGGCTACAACAACAAACTACTTGATGGCTCCTTTATTGAACCCTGTTCATCCAGAGGAACATCTCTACAATGAATCTCAGATTCGTACCAGGAATATTGTAGAATGGTTGTTTGGTGTATGAAAGAGGCGTTTCCCTATTCTATCGTTAGGCATAAGAATCAGAACTGATAAAATTATGGCAAATATTTGTAATATTTTACGTCGAGCTGGCGAGGAAATGCCACCGAATGACCCCAACCTTAAACTGCCTGTACCGTGGTCAATTAGAAAATAACGACAGGTAAGTGCTTCCTGCTAGAACGGAGTTTATTAATTATTTTAGAAGGCTTTTGAGTTAAATTATGTTTGTATATGTAAATCGACCACAGTAGTAGATTGGTCATAATGGAGTGACTTTTGTGGGAAAATAAGAGTTTTTGAATAAAAATATTGATAACGATTATTATAAGCGCATGATTATGTAATTGTTATTGATGTTCAATGATTTTATTAATTTTGGTAAATTGGAAAAATCGATGGATGAATATCCGGGGAAAATACGATTATCATCAATACCGAATATAACTTTGTTAAACGTTTTTTATGAACATCCATCAAAACTTCCAATTACATGAATTTCCATTGACACAAGAATATCCATAAACTGTATTTTCAAACATTACTTGAAAGACTAAACTTTTACATTGTTACAAATCGTTCTTTGCTTTTCTCTACTGAATAAACATTAACCTTGCTTTTAATTTTGTTTGTTTGTTTTAGTTGCTCCTTCAATTGCTGTTTCTGCATTTGCGTGTTTCTTGGCTAGCTCTACCAATTCTAGTTTAGCTGCCATCAGGGGATTTGTATACTCCGACTTTCTCAGTCGTGGTCTTCTCCTACTTGTTCATTTGTTCTCAATTGACTGCACTGTAGTGGCTGAAGTATCTTCTGCTATTGCTGCTTCGGTAAGAGACCGCGACGTAGTTGAAAGGCCTACTCGACACGTCGGCTGTTTCAGTGCTTCGGCTATTGGTGAACGGAGCCTTGATGGTGTCCATTGGCTCCAGTTATGTTCATCATTTTGCACTGTAGTTTCTAAAGCAGCATTGAAAACCGTATCGAAACACTCACTCTCTACATCACCGGATATTATAACCGTATGTTGCTCATCAGATATCTCCTCTGTAACTGCAGTATCCGTTTCGAGGTTATAATTAGCATCACTGCTAATGGAGATAGAAGGCCGTTCACTGAATATGCAATTAGATCTTTTGTCTTATCTAGTAATTTGTTGTCGATTTGACTTTTAGGTGGACCCCCTCCTGTCGTCAGTCTGTATACATTTTGTTTGCTGCATGATATTTTCTTGCATTTGCTTTTATATTGTCCCATTTTGTTTTGAGAATGGCAGAGGACCGAGAAATGAGGTTTCTCATATTGAAGTCTTCTTTAATTTGAAGTCAACCTTTCTTCTTCTTTTCGATGTCTGCCCGTCAGTTTTTTTTTTTTTTTTAATTTTATGTCTACAAGCAAATGTTTTTCACCTTGTGAAAAATTCATGCTGCTTACTCTCTTCTTTCCCCCCCCCCCCATTTCTGATGTGTAAATGTCATGAAAAACAAATGAGGTACGAAAGAGTACCGATATTCGATTTTTATAAACGGCGATAGTCGAAAATGTATAGAATTCTCTTTGCTGTATACATAACCTTTGAAGATGTAGAGAACTCTTTGCTGTATCCATGGCCTTTTAAATCACGGAATTTCTATAATTCAGAAGACCGTGATGACTTAAATCTTAATTAGCTATTTGACTGCGTATTTAGTTTGGCGAGATGCACAAGATTTAATTGGGAATTAACTTCCTCAGTTAACTTAAATCTTAATTCTCAATTAGTAAAAAAATGGTGAGATCGGCCCTTAAGTTAAATAAACGGGTGACTAATGCATTTTATATAATTCGCTGCATTTAAGATTTAAAACTTTTTTGCCGCTTTAAATATTGAAACATATTCTTAACTTCGATAATTTTATATTATTTGCAATATATACATTTAAAATGCATGCTAACCTTGAAATAATATACGCTTTTGTTCTGTATTTTGAGATTTAATAACGATATAACCTAACCTCAATTTTAATATTGGTTATCTTCGACGGAAGTAAAATCGCTATGCATAAAAAGTTGAATAAATGTTTGAAAATTAAGCAAAAACACATTTATTTAATTTAGTACAAATATTAAAACATTAGGAAAATACAATAGAATATTACAACATGCAAATAAATTTTAAATGCATTTAATACTCCTGTAAGAGTGGTTGCAACTTTAATCTCGTTCGAGGTTGACAGAGTAAATCTCGCTATTCTACATTTGACGTTATACCCTGGACACAGACTGGCACCTGGCACCTGGCACCTGGCATCTGGCTGCAGCTCCGAGCGACAGCGGAGAGAGCTGAACTTATGCACTCCATCCATGTTTGTTTTCACAAAGTCACAGAAAGTCACCTGACTGCTGGATATAGTCCCGAGCGACTAAAGTCAAAGAAAATGCGGTGGTATTCACGTTGTATGGGGTTTTGCAAGGGGAATGCGATGAGATGTTTTCTTTCTTTCTTTCTTTCTTTCTTTCTTTCTTTCTTTCTTTCTTTCTTTCTTTCTTTCTTTCTTTCTTTCTTTCCTTCCTTTTTCTTTCTTTTTGTACCAAAGAGTCTTCTCTGTGTTGTTCCTGTTTTAGGACATTTGTTTAGTTTTTGGCATGATACTTTTTCATTTTTTTTTTTTTTTTGGAATGGTGTTTAACGCCCGTTTTTACTACTGTGGCACCACAGGCGGACTTTTTCATTTTGGTTGCGCACAGCAGCTAATGTTGCCTTTAAGAATGCCCCGTGTTTCTTCACAACTCCAAGTTGCATTGTTATGGAAGTGCCCATAATGGCATACGCGAAATCGCAAACAAATTGCAACTTTCTTGTTCACCCACTTGGGCTAGTATTTCCTTCTTTTCATTGAGAACAGAAACGTCTTACGTGTCTATTATCAAGTCATTAATATCTTCAGAATGTCATGGTGGATATTCATTGCGGATCTGAAATTTGTATATGCTGTATATTTTTCGTATTTTATTTAATTGGTATATTATTTAAATGGTATATACTGAATTTTGTTGTGAAGAAACAAGTATTTGTGCCACTATAGAGATTTTTAAATTTTGAGTTTCAGGTAAATTGCGCCCTCCTAATGGCCCGATTTCTCTTTATCTCAGAAACTTTTTTTTTTATTTAAATGTTATATACGGAATTTTGTTCCGAAAAAAATATTAATGCTACTAGAGCGATTTTTAAATTTTCAGTAAGCCCCTCCTGCTAAAATTCCGATTTCACTGTTTTTCAGAAACTATTTTTCTTATTTTATTTCAATGGCATGTGTCGAGTTTCCTTTTAAAAAATCAAAATTGCGGCAACTAGAGCGATTTTAAAAATTTCACTTTAACCTCCACTCCTAATATCCCGGTTGCTACGATTTTCGAAAATTAATTTTATCAAATTATTTTAAAATAAAAATTGCGGCTGTTAGAGCGCTCTTTCAATTTTCGCTTCAAGTTAAACCTCCCCCCCCCATAGTCCAAATTTTCTGGATAGTGAACTTTTTTTTTTATTCATGTTTAACGCCCGTTTTTACTACTGGGACACCACGGGCGATGGACACTGATGATAAATGAGATGAGATTATATATTGGGAAATTACTTTTTTTTAAGAAAGGAAATGTTCCAGGCCTAAGTTTAGGGTACCTCCCCGGCATTTGCCATTTATGAGGACTGAAGAAAACCTGGAAAAAAACCTGTCAGGGAGGACGGTCATTCGAAGCCCAGACCTCCCGCTCACGAGTCTGCGCCTAAAGACTTTGGCCACCCGTGGCGGAGATAATGAACTTGATGCATCGTACATATCCATATTTTAGATCAATTTGATTTTTTAAATTGTAGGTGCGGTCGATGCAAATTTGGATAGATTATTAATAAGTCTTTCCATGGGTACAATAGAAATGGATTACATTTCTTCGGAATTTGCTACAAAATAACAATAACAATAATAATAATAATAATAATAATAATAATAATAATAATAAATTCCCTAAAACATAAGTGGATTTTTCACGGGCTCGATCACAAAAACGAAAACCGATCTCCACTTAGCAATCTTTCACAAGCAAATAGAATCCCCCGGGTCATGAATTTGTCTCCATTTCTCCTGTGTAAAGGCTGTGCTCTGATCTCCACCGAGCAACTGCTGACACTCTTTCTAAAATGTGTAATTCCAGGCATTTGCTATAGATTGAAAACCAGACCACCGCGTCTGGTTTTTACTGTTATATTCGTAATTAACGTTATAGAAGTTGTCAGAAATCGCTTATTTTGTTTTGTAACATTTTGGCTGTTTGTCCAGTAATCATTATTAGACAAATCAATCAGTTTAAAAATATTATAATTATGAAATTTGATATAGAATTTTACTTTATGATACATCAATTTCAAAAGTGGACTAGTTAACTCAGCGTAATTCTAACTACAGCGGTTCTTTTAAATTTTAATTTTTTTGGAGTATTTAATTTTCTTGTTGTTGAAATATTCTATGTATAACATTGTCGCTGGGGGCTAAGTTACAATAACTACACATATTCTCAGATGGTTGTTTTGTTCTTTCAACCTAGACGTGCCGGGTATCATGAACGTGTTTTACGGCAATTCCAAATGGTTCTCTATGTCCTCCATCTCTATATCTGGATCGCACAGCCACACTTAGAAAGTATCAGCCATTTTAGCTGGTATTATTTTAAACGAGAAAAAGCTATATCTTTGTAGTTCAGCCAGTGATAGTATTGTTTGTAAAACATATCTCAATAACAACGAAAACAATAAAATCTCATAGATTTGGCTATCTTTTTCTTTTTTCTTTCCTTTGCTCTATCCAGAGGGAGTTAATATTAAAGCAGTAGCAATTCATTAAAATTATGCATAAATTATTATCAGCCACCCTACACAGACAAATCTTGAGAAAATAACTGATGTCATGTCGTGCGTTGGTATTTAATTTTGTATTTTGTTTTATAAAATAGGACATTAATGAAATAAAACAACCATTCAATATATTAACATACCATATTTTGTAATGTTTGTTAAAAGGACATAATTGCAACACATATTTGATCGAATTAAAATAAAATGAAATAAGAATTAAAACAGTAGTTGTTTGTTTAAAGATTTTAAAAGACTTATGTAGTGTAGCTATGACTGCATGTTCTTATGTGACATCTGTAGATTGTGAGCCTTAGTAATGTAGGGTGTAGGTGAAAATCTGTAGTTCGTAGCGAAGAATGAAATGAAATACAGGGTGGCGCACGAAATGTCATACAATGAAAATTGTTTATATAACTTTTAGTAAACAAAACATGTCAATTTTTTTATTTTTTACATTAATCATCAGAATGTGTATGCTCAGCGAGCGTGCAGTACATGTTCAATATGTCCACCTTGTTGACGTACCATTACTTCGAGACGAACTGTGACGTTTCAGGCCATTCTACGACACAAGTCTTCTGTTACTCCCTGGAAAAAAAACTTGTGATGGCCACTCGCAGTTGCATTAGATTGCATGGGTTGTTGCGGTAGTCTCCTTCAAATGTCCCCATAAGAAATAATCACAAGGATTAATATAAGGCTATGTGACGGCCATATTGAACCACCCTGGAAACGTTCTGGATATCGACAGGACATCACTCGGAGCCCGAAATGTTGGTGCAGGAAATCCGGAATAACGTTTGCTGTATGAGGACGAACTCCATTTTGCATGAACCTTGCGTCTCCATTGGTAACTCTGTTGCATAAAGCTGCGGAATAAAATTATTCTGCAATATGTCCATGTAGCGCGCACTGTTAACTGTGCAGTTGAAAAAAATTGGCCCAATCTTATCTCGTGGATTTCCTGGGACTTCGTGTCAAAGCCAATCTCACAGCCTCCATATTGTCTGGAGTACGGACTGTGTTGACACGAGGTCGCTTTTGCTCTATAATACTGCCGTCAGTCTCAAATTGTGCGGTTAGTCTATACACTGTCTGTCTGCAAAGGGCCCACCTCGTACGAAAATGAACACGAAAACGTCATTGCGTCTCTGCTACACTCTTCGTTTCCGCGTAAAACAATACAGTCTTCACTTTCTGTTCTAGCGTCAACCGGCCTTTGTCCGCCATTTTACTAAACTGAAGCGGTGGAGTCACGCATGCGTGATATTGACTACTGCTGTCTTCTGTTAAACCATGCACGAACTACGGCTAATCGTCACAACATTCCAACGTTGCCAACCTACAAATAACATATTTATTACACAATGTATGACCTTTTGTGCGCCACCCTGTAATTATGGTGCCGATGAGCTCGGGGTCACTTGTGCCTTAAAGCTATCTGCATTTAGGTTGTCAGGGTAAGGAAAATTGCTAGAAAACACCTTACTCAGACAGTTTGATCTGACCGGGAATCGAACTCAGGACTTCCGGACTCACACGCTACCATTAGTCCACGGAGGCGGTCTGAAGAGAATTTTGCGAAGATTTTACAGGTACAACAATTCCAGTATATAACCGTTTTTAAAATATACTCATATGAATTACTGCTCCTTTGACTTAATAAGATTTAACTTAGGGTAAAGTTGAGTACATTAATTCCAGCTTAGCGTCACCAAATTTTAATGGTATAGAATGTGTTTCTAACCAAAACCAGGCTATTTTTATCCGGAAACAAACTCAAAAAGAAGGGTTTGCCTTGGATTGAATGAGATCATTATTTAAAAAATTGTCACTAATTATTGGGAGGAAATCATCAAGTGGCTAATTCAAGGGTCGAGAGTATTGATGAAAACTGAAAATCATTAAAATATAAAAATTTGGTACTTAATAAGTATCGTAAAAATTAAATTCATATATATCTTTACATTAAAATTCACCAATTGGATTCACCAATGATTTAAAGATAAATACTTTACCAAGTAAGCTAAGACAATTTTCGGGGTACAAATAATAAATTTAAATTATGTAGAATCCGAAAATTGCGATGTTAAAAATGTATCTAATACTAAACGCCACATAATTGCTCATTAGAAGGAATAACATGTGGCGGTTCTAATTGCTGAATGGGACAAGCTTGAAAGCTTCTCAAACAGCTTTAATATATACCACATAAACCACGCAGCACTCACGCCGAGGAAGTGCTGCTCGCAGCTAATTTGAACAGACACCAGTCGAGTGTCCTCGAGAGAGAGAGTCCAGCCAGTCAAGTGCAGCTTGCTCTCAGATTCCACATCAAAGTGTAGTGAAGTGACTTGGTCAGTATGTCCAATTTCGCTTACTGAATTTCGTTACCCGGACACACCCTCGTGCTTGAGAGGATGTTGAGCAAGAACACTTTGCTGACCGAAGATAACGCTCATCAAATTCCAGCTTTTGATGACATGCTACGTACCTTTATTTTTATTCACAGGCTCAGTTTTATTAGCTAATGGATTTGTAAATTTATTGATATTAGTTTTTTTTCATTTGATACATTTTTTAATATCATTTTTCATTTCTTTTGCCAATTCTCTTAATTTTCAGTCATCCGTCTCTTATAATATTATATTTTTCGGGCATTTGTTCTCTTAGTAGCTAATTTTTAATCTCTTTCACTAGTATATATATAATATATATAAAATAAAAATAAAAAATTAAGTAACACTATTAACAATGTACAAATTAACAGTAATTATAAAAGCAGAAAAGGATAAAACACTAAGAGAAAGTCACAGATTTATAATAGCTATATTTCGAACTACTAAGAGTTCTTCTATGGCAAAAAATATAGCGATTACAAGTGTGACTTTCTCTTAGTGTTTTATCCTTTTCTGCTTTTATAATTACTGTTAATTTGTTACATTGTTAATAGTGTTACTTTATGTTTATTTTATATTGTTTGCACCTCTGGTATTGCTTTTAACTTGGCTTATTAATTTAAATTTGCTTTTGCCTGTTTTGATTTTGACTTCTTTACTATTTATCTATTCTTCTTTTAATTTTATTTCTTACTTTCTCTGTGTTTTCTTACACACTTTATTGTTTATTACATCTTATACTATGACATTTATGAAGGTAATGTTATGAAAATTTGGTTTAACAAATGTAAGTTACATTTTAAGCAATTAGCTAAATATACAGGGCACATTGACTTTCTTTCTTATTGTGCTATTACTGGTGTTTGTCCTAATGGAATATTAATTCACTTGCCATTGTCCGCTATAGCTCCTAGCACTCATAGCCAATTTCACTTATTTAGGCACCTTATCTCCAAGGAATTTCTACGGATGATCCTCAATAATTATATATATAATTAATATATAATATATATTATAATATTAATATAAATATATAATTATAATAATATAATTAATTTCCAAATCATTTTCAATAATGTCTGTAAAGAAGATATCTTATCGCAAACACAGCTAATTTATTCATTTTTATGTACAAACTGATGCACATGAAAACAAGTTAATCGCTTAATATAAAGATAGGTAAATTCAAAGTTGAAAATAACACCAAACACACACACACACACACACACACACACTTTCCGAAGTGTTCTGAGACAAAGCTATACTTTACGCTAAACCCTCCTGGGTTTAAAAAGGTAATCCTTGATGATTGTAGCAATGTGGAGGGGGATATTACGAAAAACTCTTGGGGACTTGATTGATGCTGCTAATTTCTTAATACCGGACAACTTTTATGTTATTTTCCAAGGTCAGAAACTCAATCATCAGTTCCTTAGGGGCCGCCACGGGTGGCCGAGATCGTTAAGGAACGGACTCGTGAGCGGGAAGTCTGGGGTTTGATTCCCACCAGGACCCTGCTCCCTGAATGAGATTTTTTACAGGTTTTCCTCAGTCCTCATAAATGGCAAATGCCAGGGAGATACCCTAAACTTAGGCCTGGATCGCTTCCTTCCTTAAAAAATAATACTCCTTTCCTAATTTATCATTTCATTGCATGTGTCATCAGTGTCAACCGCATGTGGTGCCTCAGTAGCAAAAACGAGTAACAAAATATTAAAAATGTTCCTTAGGTTTTCATTTCAATGGTTCTTAAAATAAACTAAGCTACTTTGGCATAAACTATAAATGTCAATAAATACTCGTCATGTTATTACGAGTTTGTTAATAAATTGAAGGAAGAAAGCCGTCAATCTTGCTATTCTTCAAGATGTAACTTTCCTTAATCGTTACATGTTGTCTGTATGGAACAATATTACTATTATAAAATAAATAAACGTATTAACTGTTTGTATAAAATGCAACTTCATTCATTTCAATATATCCAAAGTTTATTATTTTTTTTAATTGCTTTATTTACGGACGCTCTTTAACATCTCAGGTCATCAGTGTCCCATTCAATTCAGGGCGTGAAACGGCCGACAAATTTCGCTCAGAGGCCTCTTCTTTCAGGCTTGAGGATCTTTATAGTGTCGTTAATGTACGACACGGGACCCACGGCTTTACTTCCCTTCCGAAGGAAGCCATATTTAGGTTTTTTACACCCGAAAAAAATCCATCGATCCTGGCCGGGTTTGAACCCACGATCTTGGGCGTAGAAGGCAAGTATGGTTACCACTACACCACCAGGACCGACGTCCAGAGTTATAAGCTGGCTGTCATCATCCCGTGTCAACCGTCCAAAGCCATCTTGAGTATCCTGGATTCTTAATCCCTTCTTTTCATGACATACAGCGTGTCTTCCTGTTTTCTTTTTGATCTGTCTCTTCTACTTCGTTTTTCGTCCCTAGGGTTTCTAATTATATAAATATTTTGGTAATCTTCATTCTTTCATCAGCTTTCTTTGATCTAATTTAACACCAATGGAAAAATTAAAAATTTCCGGCCTGTTGTGCCGTAGTCTTTGTTTTAAAAACTAAAATAGAGATTTCGCTGGCTGTCTACGACAAGCATCATCATTACACTGAAACAAAGACCACAACACAACAACTCGGAAGTTTTTAATTTTAACATTATAAATACTGGCCATGAAAACTTAAGACATATTATAATTTAACACCCTTACTTCTGCATATATTATTTGTCTATTTTTTTTTTTTATTTCTTACGCGATCAAACTTGAAATCCTTCCGCCTCGTCTCCAATAATATATTTCTGCAGACAAAATTCTTTGCTCCGTATTTTTCATTTATAACTCACATTTCAGTTCCATAATTTTTTACAGATTCAACTAAGTTTTCCCATTTTTTGTATCTTTCCCTATATTTTAACAGGAGGGAAATGAAATACCTCTACCTTATAGTACGTTATAGTAAGACATTGCATTGAAAATGTTTAAAATCCCATCATCTTGTTTAGGGGTTGTTACAATGAACTATCTTCCTTCTTAATATAAAACGCATAACTGCTAAAAGTTTTAACAAATCCAGACAAACTTTATACTATATATGTATATGTTGAAGTAACACACTAAACTGGTATAATTGTGGTTGAGTAAGGGATTAAAACAACATAGAAGCAATCAGCAATTTTCATTTTAACCTAAACAAAAATGCTTTTTTTTTTTTTTTTTTTTTTTTTTGAAATTTTTAGGCAATTGAATATGGTTATTTGGCAGTTTTAAAATTAATTCAAAGCGTACTATTGAGTTTAAAACAATGACTTCATTCCGTTTTAATAAAATATTCCTCTTTAATTAATTTGTTTCATTCTCTAAAATGCTCTGTTTCCTCAGCTTATTTCACTCGACTCTTTCATGGTCTAACATTCTTATTACCGTGCGATCAGTTGTGTTTTCCCCCGGAGTGTTTGGCCTATAGGCGAGCGCGCTGATCGTTAGCCGGTTAGCCAGCCAGCCGGGTCTTGGTGATTAGCGGGAGGGCAAAACAATAAAACAAATCAACCATACAACAATACACAAACCAATTTAAGAGGGTTACTCACCAAATTATCAAAAGAGGTGTTGAAACTACCTGTCTTTCTTTTCCTCATCACTTGCTGTAGTTCATTTTGAGAAATACGGACAATTTCCGGGCAAATACGATCTTTGAGTTCTTGTATCGTATGCGGGTTAGTCTAATACACGGCATTTTTACATTTACCCCAGAGATAATAATCGCAGGCTGTTAAATTGGGGGACCGAGAGGGCCACGAATCCCTACTAATAACTCAGTCTTGTGAATTGCTCTCAGGGAATTATTCGCAGTGGCAGAGTCCTGTTGAAAAAATGCATGATCACGCTCCCTGCCATTTAATTCTCTCTAAAAAAACTGTATTTACATAAGTAATAGAAATAACCGTATACTAAAAAAATTGAACCTGTGAGTCTTTCACCCTGAGTTAATACATATGAATCATATATAAAGACACGCTGTGTCGATGTAAATACACGAGGTATATATATACTGTCGAATTAAGAAAGAACAACACAACTCAACAACACCTGGGAACAGCTGCGCTACTACTGTGTCAGTCAACAAATAAGCAAGCAGGCTTGCTACCCTTTCCACGGCGCGGCAAAGTAATTAGGACTCGCTCCCCGCGCCGGCAGGGAAAGAATTATGATCGCACGGTAATTTAGAGATTTTATTTATGAACAACTTTTTAGCAATATTAAAATAATTTTTATTTAACAATAACAACAGCTATGCACAATGGGATTGTCTTCAAACTTATTCACCAGGGGAAATTGTTCCGATTCCATAAATATCCAATAAATACTCTATTTTCCATTAGAATAATAATTATTGTAGATTTAATTTATGTTTCTATAATCTGTTTACTATTGTAATAATATAAATAAAAGTTCCCCTGCTTCCAAGTATACTACCTAGTACTTTGACTTTTTAAGCAATTAACGCCTATAAGCGAAATGTGGCGTTTCAGGCAACAAATTATACGAACTTGTTATTGATCTCACAAGAGTTAAAAGCTGTATTTACTTATTCATTTATTTTTGTTTTACACTACATTTTTAGCCACTGTTTCAAATTGTTAAACAGATTATATTTTAGAATAAATGTTAACAACATCGTTATCAGTTGTTTAAACAATTGAAAGTGTTTTATTTGATAATTCCATGCAAACTTCTTTCAGCCAATGAATAAGGTCATTAATATTCGATTTATTAACAAGAATGGAATCATTTTGATATTAAATAGGTATTTTTTCAATGTAGCTTTTGAATTTCAAAGTACCAGGTCTCTCTTTCGGTTCTTGCCTTTCACAAATTTATTTAGAACAATAATTTTCTTGAATTTCAGAAGTTAAACCAAATTCCTCACTAAAAAGGAAGAATGATTTTTGAGAAGTTTTAAAGTATCTTCAGCTAGTGCTTGCAGCAACGGATTGTGAGGGGTTCTTAATGAATGCAAGAATATTTAACGCAACCCACGAGTACAGTCACTGAACTGCATGGCAACCATAAGCCGGATATTATGAATGTGTCAGTCTGCTCCTGAGACAGAACGTTGTAGTCGACCAAAATTTTTCAAGAGTATGTGTAAGTTGTTTCCATATTTCACAGATACCGAGGGTCGCAAGAAAAATGTATAATCACTTTCACAGTAGATATCTATTTAATATATTTCACAGTACGACAAAAACAACAGTAATGTGTAGTATGATGTTCTGTAAACAGATGGGATTCACATACATTATGATAGCGTTGCTACGTGATAGGTAAATCAACAATGAACAAATGAAGCCATGATTACTGTATGATATTCTGTAAACAGATGTGACTCGCACTACGTTATGCTAGCGTTGCTACAACAAAATGGAGCCAAGATTATCGTTTGAACATTGGAAAGCAATTTTGAAGTGGTATCGGAAAACCGAGTATGTTGTTGAAGTTCAAAGGGAATGGAGACATGTGTACAGAACAGAACCGCCAACGCGAGTAACAATTGCACACATTCGAGACAGATTTGAAATTCATCGTACTGTATGCGACGTTCACAAGGGCAGATCTGGGAGACCTCACACAGTAACAAGCCCCGCGCACTGGATCCAAGGCACTGGATATGATGAACAGGTCCGATTGAGTTTCCACCGCGTTCTCCGGAAGTAACTCCGTTGGACCTATGGGGAACTCTTAAGGATGTTGTATACCGTAGAAAACCAGCTACACTGAAAGCACTTCGGGAAGAAATTGAAACGGCATGTGCTGCAATCGCTGAGAACACTTTCGCAAACGTTGCTCAATCAGTAGTTCAACGTAATCAGAAGTACATCGACGACAATGGTGGGCATTTTGAGTTGTAACAGTTGTAATGGTAAAATTCTAAGATGATTAGTGTTCATCATTTTCTGTTTGTGTGAATTCAGTTTTGTTATGTTAACACATTTTTTTCTTTGCTTGGAGTGTGTATAACTTTTTTTGGCACCTTGTGTGCAGGGTATGCAGAACAGGAGCTTTGTCTTCAGTGCGATACAGTGACTTAGAACGTTGTAAAATTTTGTTTATGATGTCAAATGACATGTCAAATGACAATATTTGTTGTCCAAGAGAAGGCATTCTGCTGTAATTCTGAAAGATATCAGTTGATGTTGAACATAAACAGGATCTATCACACGAACTGTTTCCTGAAGGCTGTCATTTGTAACTTTCCTCCATTAATTTTAAGCTCCCACTGAATTAGGAGGTTGAGTGAATTTTGTATTTGTTGACATGAAGGATGGATGTCTCTATTGTGTCACCTGCATAACGTCCACAAAGACACGTTGAATCAACTGGCATATCCTGTACATAGACCAAATACCGCGTTAGAGATAGTACAGCACCCTGCGGAAATCCAGCTTCGATGATATGTCGTTTGTAAAGAAATGTAGTTCGAATAACGTGAACATTCCTTTGCTGACGGTGGCCCTATATGAACTTTATGTATGCTTTAGGCATATTAGTCCGAAAAGTTTGAAGATTAAGCTTTTGTACTAAACTGTCTCAAATACTTGTTCTATATCCAAGAATGTTGCTACAGTGTGTTCTTTTGAGTTCAGATTTAGATTTAATGTGTGAAGTTAGTCTGCAAACGCTTCTTTGGTGCTATGTTGAGATTTCAATCCAAAATGATCGTGTTGCACTTTGTCTGGTGTCTGCAATATTGGATTAAGGCGAATGAGGAAAAGACGCTGTATTATATTCCCTAAAAATATCAAGCATGCTTATTATTTTGTAATAGCTGTGAGAGTAGAAATTTTTCCAGATTTAGCTAATGCAATGATCCACCTGGAAGGAAAATATGAATTTAAGAGACAAGCATTATAAATTTTGGTTATGTATGTAATTGCACATTTTGGCAGCCTTTATAGCGCCATGGTACGTGTCATGTTAGGTCCAGGCTTTTTGATGTAGAGGTTGAATTATACGTTTAAATTCCTTGGGATTAACAAGGGAAATATATTCAGTTGATGCATAAGAAGACTTTGCAATTTTCTCTCAACTTTATGTATAAACATTGGATCTAATGAGTGAATGTGTGGTCTAAACCTCTTTTGGCGATTATATATTTTGTTTCCATTCTCAACTTGGATTGGATTAATAAAAGTTATTTTTGCATTCTTAGTGGAAGTCTTATGAAATTCCAGAAACCTCTTTCGTTTGGTTTTAACAGTTCGACTTTCTCGTTAAACTTTCGATTTGTGTATTATTTGTATTTCCTTCCGACAGCTCCTTGATAGTGATTTGCCTGTGAAACTCCAGAAATCTGCCATTTCTTCCGCGCCAATGCCTTTGATCTTATTAGAAATTCAAGTCTTTCAATTACTGGTACGTCTACGATATATTTCAGTATTATTTATAGTTTTTCCCCTACATTCATTTGTTTTTTCCTACCACCTCTGTTTCGATTTGATTTCTGTATATATATTGATGATATATTCGTGCTTTGGACACATGGCTCAAAATCTCTCGAGCAGTTCCTTATTAATCTTAAATCCAAAATTTCAGTTAAGTTCACTTCTTCTATCTCTCCCAATGCTGCTACTTTCCTAGATATTGATATTTCTTTATGCAATGGCACTTTTCTTACATCTGTGCACATAAAGTCTATCAATTTACAACAGTATCTTCATTTTGATAGCTGTCACCCCTTGCATATCAAAAGATCTATTTCTTTTTCTCTTTCAATCCGCGGTCATCGTCTTTGTAACAATTTTTCATCTCTTGACAAGTATATTAAAAATCTAGCTCAAAAGTTCCAAGACCAAAAGTATCCTTCCTCTCTTTTAAAATCCCGTATAATCCCAGCGCACAAAACTTTCCAATGCAAACCTAAAACTTCTAATAAGAACTTCATTAACCTTGTTACCTACCACTTACGTGCCTGGAATTGAAAGCATCAGACCCATTTTGAAAGAATGTCACGATACTTTGTTTATGCATCCATCTTTAAATGATTTTTCTAAATTTGTACCCCGCCTTACTTTTAGAACACCCCCTAACCTTAAAAGTTTATTTCGCCGGAACCTATCTCCTCCGAATTTACTTCGTCACTTTGCTGGCTCATATCCTTGCCAACGTCCTAAATGTAAAACCTGTGCGCTAATTATGCCGTGCAATTCATTCCACAGCCCTAATTTATCCAGGGAATTCAACATTTCTTCATTTGCTACCTGTTCTTCCAAGAACGTCGTATATATGTTATCTTTAAGTTTTGCAAAGCATTTTATATTGGGTTAATTTCTACTGTTGTTTCGCTACGCATGAACAATCATAGACGTTCTGTTAAAACCAAGTCTCCCTTGCGGGTTGCCCAACATGTCTCTTCTCACTGTAAGGATTTTGACGATGCTTTTAATTTAACGCTTATTGATGCATTACCTACACATAGTCCTGAAAGTTTACTCAGAGATAGAGAAATGGCAGCTATATTTTTACATAAAGCGCGTATACCACCTGATTTAAAGCTTACTTATTACTTCCCCCCCCCCACACTCTTATTGCTGGTTTCATCTGTTTCCATGCATAACTTACCTTCGATATTCAATATTTACTTTTATCACCTTCACTTGTCTTCTTGCCATAGAAGAATTCAACGAGTTCGAAATATAGCGATTTCAAGTGTGACTTTCTCTTAGTGTTTCATCCTTTCTACTATTATAATCACTGTTACTTTATATATAACTCTGTAAACAAATGTGAACGATATTACATGGAAAAGTGTGTCTTTGACAAAAATCTGCAGTGATTACGATATTTACTTTGCACCCTGTGTGCATTTATCCACATTATTATAATAACTTTAAATGTTTAGTTGTTCATAAAAATTAAAGACCAAGATTCCAGGATTCTGGAACTATCTTGCTGAATACATTTCATGAAAGGTGATAGTTTTCCTAAACTTAATTAATTTCGCTTTTAAACTCATGCTTTATATCAACCTTCCGTCTCATAATAACTATTCTTTAAGCTAAATAAAATCAGCTCATTATATCTAGAAGAAAGCCATTTAATCCTAGTACTATACTTAAAAGTGGTTCCTATTTCTCTATAATTTTACATTTTTTACGAATGTCTGCTATTAAAGACCCATTTTCAGTAACGGTTATTTAAAATTACTACTTTTCCTGTCAGATGCAACATAATCAGAAACATTCTTAATAACACATTTGAAGTGAGATCGGTGAAGTAGACAGATTTTGTGCTGTTGTTTACTTACCTCACAGAAGCGAGCACCGTATTTAGGGGGTGGAGAGTCGCAGAATCTATGACGAACACGTGTTCCAATCCCACAGGAGCTGGTGCACGGCGTCCAGGCACTCCAGGCACCCCAGCTACCGGCATCAGAATCTGAAACATCCCCAAAAAAGACATCCTTAATCGGTACTGCGCGAAGAATAAGACAGTGATTTCAGAATATAAACAAAAGCGATAATTGGTTTTGTGACAAACATTCATTCGTTTTAATATACAGAAACTGGTTTTATACCTAAAGAAGACAATAGTTACTTTTCTTTTTTGGATGAGTGTATAGTTAAGAAACGAGGCGTAAATACTTTAGTAATGTGTACTATACATTGTTTTTTTTCTACACAGCACAAAATTTACATTAAATAAATATTTCAATATGAAGAGGTTATAGTATTATGATTTCATGGTTGTCTATAAAAGAGTCCTCTATTATACAAGTATGGACACGCTTTGCGGTGGAATGTGCCGACAACCGAGCTCTGTGATTGATTCGCCAGCACCAGCCACCTTTTTGGGCCTGATGGCTGTGTGTTGTGCCATATGCTTATATGGAGAACATTTTTAAAATGTTATTTCATTTTAGTTAATATGTCTGGGTGTTGTGCATTTGGTTGTACAGCTCAAGGAAAGAAATTCGTTACGTTATATCGCATTCAAGGTTGAATTTGACATGTAAACTGCATTCAAAATAACTTATTAACGTAATAAAACATTTGTCATCAACATGGATACGTTGTATTTAGCAGTGACTGTTACTAAGTGTATTATACTCACAATATTATTACTGTATTACAATATACTCTGCGCTTATTCTCGAATACATTTGCCATAGCTTTAAAAAATTAGATGAATGTATGTAATTTGTGAAGTTGTTTTGAATTTTTTTTACATTACTTAAAAATTGTTTGCTACAGTCATGTAGTTCATTTTGAATGCCACTATTGCAGTAAAAATAATTTAAAAATGCAGCATACTACTATAGATAACTAAATGCAAGTTCATAACTGGAAGAAAAGAAATAGAAAATGCCGATCTATGGATTATGAATAGTTTAAATTTTCAGGCATATCATTCAGCTTATTAACCTCTTGTTTTCACACACCAATTAAAAATATGGATTTCTGGTTGTCATGGTCATTCTCATCGGACCAATTTAGAGCAGAGAAATGTTAAAATACATAAAGTTTTTGTTCTAAATTGAATTTGGTAGGAAGTCCCTCTAAGCCCTATAATTCTTATAATTCATTCTTAACTGACAGGTTAACTGTAGGCCATATACAGTTATGTGAACACTGATATAATAAATGCATTAAAACAAATAATTTAAATAGCGAATAGCAAAATAAAATAAGAAATTATTATTTTAAGTTTCACGTGCTTTTAGCCCTGCTTGTAACGACTAATGCCAACATAATATCCACCTATCCGATATCTTAAATTTTTAGCGTCAAAAGTAAATATTTCGGAATGCCCACATTTGGTAATATTTATTTGAAATTTGATGTTATAATCATCCCTATTAGCTGTTTAATTTATTGAATTAATAGCAATAAGCATTTTTGCTTTGCATTCAATTATTTATGCAGAGCCATCTGCTTGTTTTTATTTGGTTTATTTACGGACGCTCTTTAACATCTCAGGTCATCAGCATCCCATTCTATTCAGGGCGTGAAATGGCCAACAAATTTTGCTCAGAGGCCTATTCTTTCAGGCTTGAGGTTCTTTATCGTGCCGTAAATTTACGACACGGGACCCACGGCTTTACTTCCCTTCCGAAGGAAGCCATACTTAGGATTTTTACACCCGAAAAAACTCATCGATCCTGGCCGGGATCGAACTAGCGATCTTGGGTTTAGAAGACAAGAATGGTTACCACTATACCACCAGGACCGGCAGAGGCATCTGTGGGAGAATACAGTTAGTAGAGTGAATTTCGTGACAAACGCATTCAGAATTTAATCTCGCGAAATACCCAAGCCGTCCCTACGGTATATACGAATAATGTACTCTACTATGCTCAAAGCGGACCAAAATCAACAAAGAAATTAGGAAGGCGTGAATGCCACATTAAGAAATGAGTACTACTTATGTAACTAGAGAATAATAGGGCTAAAATGTGAATATGAATGTCAAATTTATTACTTGTATATATTATGTGTAATATTTACGCAATGAGTAGATCGAGGTAAATCATTTATTCCTTACTGAATGAAGTTTGTATATTGAAAACAGCACTTCTTTTCTGTGCATAAAGCGAACAGCACGCGTAATGTAACTAATATTTAAATCGCGAGGCGCCGTCTCAAGGATCGCGCAAGAATTTTTGAAACCGATCACCAACGTCGTTTCTAGCGGAAAGCTGCTACTCTTTCCTTACCTTCCATAGTCACATACCCAACAATGGCTGACCTTCTTGCGTTCCTAGAATTTGTAATAATAAGTATAGACATGCCTCGTGAAATACGTAAGTTATCTTCAGTACAAAATGAGTTCGCAATAGTGTCAATTTTAACGATTCGAAGTTTGATGAAGTTGTCGCCAATGGATGAAGTTGTCGCTGGTGAACAAGAACCTGAATCAGAAAAATAACTTCAGGACAATTATGATGTATATGCAACTGCTTCTTCTAACTCGGAAGTGTCTGGACCCGCTTCGCATGCAATATTCCAAGAATCGTTTCAATGGTCAAAAGAACTTGCTCGAAGTCGATTTTCAACCACTTCGAGACACAATATCGTCCTGAAGACCAAGATCTGGGCCATCGTGCTGATGCAAAATCAGATGTTGCTAAGATGATAATACAATTTACAAACCTCTGACTTCAACGAGAACGAGCACAGTGGAAAAATGCAAACGCCACAGATATGAGAGATGTAGATATCACTAAACTCAAGGCATTCTTCAGCCACCTCATCTATACTTCTGTTTTTAAAATTAACATTGAGGATACGGCTGATATATTTTATATTAAATTGAAACCCTGATTTGTTTCATATACAAGGAAATTATTAACAGAGATATAACAATATTCTTGTTTGAATTAATATGTATGTATATTCCAATAATACTTCATTTATACAATGCTAACAAAGAAAAAAACTTCATTGATATATGATAAAACGTGAGATAATGTAGAATCCATTGTCGCATACACGGTTGAGCAGCATCATACATTACTAAATTTATATAGTTTTGGGACGCTTCTTATTTCATTAGGACAAATATTCTTTAAATTATGTTAGCGTTGGTGGATCAGGAACCACAAAGAGACCTATAGCAGATCGTGCCGTAAATTGTACAAGGCGTGCGGGCAGCAAAGATGATTTAAGGTATGTTATAAGATTATTATTATTTGTTAGTTATTATTTTCAACATCCCTGATTATTAATTTTTCCGCAATTTTGTAATTAGAATTATAATCAATGTACAAATATTTGTGTATGTATCCAAAGTTTAATTTTCAGTTTTTTCACCAAGTGCTTCCAAACATAACTCAAATTTTTTATGTTACAGTTTTACCACCAAATTCTTCTCCCACCATCATTTTTCTTAATCCAGTTTAGTTCACAGTTTTGCCACACATGTTCCCCCCACCACCATTTTTCTTATTCCAATTTAGTTCACGGTTTTACTGCCAACAACTTCCAGACAAAACCTTACATTTTTAGGCCCCAGTTATTCACCAGCCCAATGTCATTTTCCTTAGTTCACTGTTTTGCCACCACCACCAAAACTACTACCACCACCACATTGGTTCACAGTTTTGCCATCAAACATCTCCCCCACCATCACCTTAGTTCACAGTTTTGTCACCAGACACTTCCCCCGCCATTTTCTCCGTTTAGTTCACTGTTATGCCGCACGTAATCTTAACAGTCTGGATTTTATTTGATTGATTTATTTATTTATGGACGCCTTTAACATCTCAGGTCATCAGCGTCCCATTCAACTAAGGGCGTGAAACGGCCGAAAAATTTTGCTCAGAGGCCTCTCTTTCAGGCTTGAGGTTCTTTTTCGTGCCGCAAATGTACGACACGGGACCCAAGACTTTACTTCCCTTCCGAAGGAAGCCATACTTAGGATTTTTACGCCCGAAAAATCCATCGGTCCTGGCCGGGTTCGAACCCGCGTTTTGGGTTTAGGAGGCAAGTATGGTAACCACTACGCCACCAGGACCGACTGCATTTTATGGTATTGCATACTTTTGTAATTACATTTATACAACGAATAAAAAAATGTTCCTCCTAGGCTAACGTTATTTCTGACATCGGATGACAGCTACCCCTCATCACCTAGAGCGAAATGTAACAAAGCAACACTATCGCAATCTAGTGGCAGAAATATCGTAAGCCGAAGTGGCCTGGAGGGATCCATACTACTGACGTCTATGGGATGGTGAGTATTGAAACATTTTAAACCGTTTTCTTCCAATGTCCATTCAATGAACTTAAAACTGTCGCGAAATATACTTCGCAAACAAACAAAAGACAGTATCAAACAGGCAAATAACACCGTAACACAAGATTATTGCAAATAATGGTTAAGGCGCATACGCTTACCGGTTTACCCATGCCACACAATCCCCAATAAGATTTACGCTCTCACCTATTGACTAATGACGTTAGAGCTTGATTGCGATCCGCAAATAAGAGAACTTTGGAAGAATGTTTTATGAATGCTTTCAAAATGAAGGAAGAGTTAAAAAAAACAAATTCCGAATTGTTGGTTGTCCAATGCGACTTTCCAATGAGACATAATTTTTCCTCCTCTAATAAGGCACATCCCATGATATACAAGACGTATGGCAAGTCTATACTGAACAGACTATAAAAGAGGCCTTTTATAATGAACTGAATTTTGAATGAATCAATATGACGTGTTAGAATATTTGTAAAATGTATGTATATATTGAAGGGCGCTATAATTCGTATATAAATTATATGATTACTTTTATGGCACATTCATCTTTCTTTTATACCATACATTTCTTGCTGACGGCCAATTGGTTACGCCACTTGCCATCTCTGCTCCATATATGTTGAAAGTTTAAAACGAAGCTGAAAGAATACTTGTTTAGCTTCAAATGAAAAGAAAAACACAAATACACAATAGACTTGGATGTCACGTTTTAATATCGTACGAGGAACGCTACGAAGAAAAGTGTTCTTTTGCAACCTATTATATCTGGCGATTAATGAGTCTGTGAACATATTTATGAGATTTCATATTTTTTTCTATGTTTTCCCCTTGGCATTGGCTGAGGGAGTCAATGTATAGGAAGTAACTATATATCCTCTCAAGACATTACGAACTTCTATGCACAAATTATGCTCTAAGATAGCAGGAGCAAAGTTAATCAAAAGTTTGAGCAAAAGGCAAATGAGGAAAGGAGAATCCTCAAGGAAACGGAAGGATAGTATCAAGTATGGGGACGATTTGGAACGAGGCCAGGATTAGTGACTAGGCCAAAATCAGCAGCTATCTTTATTATGCCTCCACACCTTGAGCGAGAAATATTGATTATGTTAGAAGTCTGAAATTTCACATAAAGTTCGGCGAAACAACACAACAGCTTTGATCATTCAACTTTAAAGCAACCTGGCAAATTGTAGAGAGCCTGAGGTAAAAACGAAATGCCATTTTTTTGTAGAACTGTGCTGTTCCGCTTCGTAGCCTAATTCGCGTAGAATCCACCCACTGATTCACTGCAGAGATCACCCTACACCCGGGCTTTCTTTCAGCTATCTCCTCACGATTCAAAACTTACGAATGCGGGGAGACTAATACTGGCAGTTAATTAACACGTCTTTAAAAGAAAAAGGCTTTCAAATACCTGTTTTAATGAATCTGCATTCATATTTTTAAGGAACATAGAAGACTGTCAGATAATACAAAATATATCAGCCCTAATAAACAAGACTTTCATTCATTACTGTTTTTGCTTTATACTAACTGCATTTATGAAATTGAAATTTAGAAAGGATGTGGTGCAATTAACACGATTCCTTGCAGCTTTCTCCATCTAATGCTTGTAGTGATATTTTTAGTATATTTTTTTAAATTTTCTACTAATGAAGACAATGCAAATGCATTTTAGTTTAGACTTTGACACCTACTATTACTACATTTATCGAATATAATGTGATGTTAAACTAAGAATTATATAACGCAGCATATGACATTGCAATAGAGATACTCTGTGGCCAACGCTCATTTCAGTTCTTATCTTGAGTCCCTTCAGCAAAAGTTTATTGACAAATTGTGTATATGTTAATTTAAAAAATATACAATAACCTTTAAGCTGTAGACACAAATTTAGATTCTATCATATGTTAATGTAACGCACTGTAACCCTTCCATTTATTAAATTAAACGATAAAAATTGTTTAAATACATTTTTAAATGAAAATGTTAAAGTTACGGTAGTAATTTAAATGTATCTTCAGAAAACTTCTCGTTCTGCTAAAAGCTGCAAACACGAAATTTGACATCCTTGGTTCCAAATGAGCTATTAGTAAGTAATTAGTTTTCAATATCTCATAGTATGAATAAAAATATAAAAATAAGATCTAATTTTAATTCCTTGAAATTGAAGTTATTATAAAAAGAGGTAATAAAATGGATAAAACTATTTCTGTAGTTGCAGGCTCTTTTATATTTATCTTTTCCATTCACTGATAATGTAACACAGTAATTTGTGATATATAAATTTATATCCAAAGCAATTAATAGTATTAGTGTTCATTTCCGAGAGAGTTTAAGAACACAAATTTTACAGTTTCTCACAGAAGTATTGAGCATTTGCACTATCCAAAAATTTACGCTCAAAGAATGCCACATTGTCTCACCTATGAGTGTAAGCAACAAAATCTCAGATGATGTCACATAGAGGGCGGTGAGCAGAGCTCGGAAACCGCCACGTGTGGTCGAGGCCGTTAAGGCGCGGACTCGTTGTGGTTCGATTCCCACAAGACCGTCCTCTCTGACTGCAAATTTTCCCAGATTTTCCTCAGTCCTCATAAATGGTAAATGCCGGTGAAGTACCCTAAAACTTTGGCCTGGAACACTTCCTTCCTTTAAAATATCCTTTTCCAGTTTATTATTTCATTTCATGTATCACCAGTGTCCACCACCTGTGATATCTCAGAAGTTAAACACTAAACACTTTTAAAAAAAGTTCCCGGAAGTTCAGGCATTTATTTTGGTTTAAATAGGCAAAAATTTTACTGAAAATAGACAGTAATATAACTAAAATAATCATTTATTAAAAGTGAAAACAGAGAGAAATATGAATCAAGACATTTAAGATACTTAATACTTTCTTTATCGCACAATTAAAGCACTTAAGCTTACTTTTCTTCGTTTCAAGCAACAAGATTTTTTTTTCAAGGTATCAAAGATGCGCAATGGCTTCTGAGTTCATTTTCTGTTTATGCATTTATGGGGGAATCAAGTTAGTATCTCTCTTACTTCTGTACTAAACACATTGTAGGGATGGTTTATTGATAGCTGTAACGCTCTCATCTTTTTCTCTTGCAATTGTTTGTTGTATTTATGCAGTTGAGGAGTTGTCCCCATCACAAATTTCCTAGAATAATTGTCTCGCGCAGATCCATACGCCTGTGGTGCCTCAATAGTAAAAACGGGCGTTAAACACTATTCACGAAAAGTCATTCACCAGGACTTTTCAAAACTACAATACTTTCCTCACCTTTCTATTTCCTGGAATTCGCACGCCCGAGATAACCGTGCGTACGTTTTTTACTGCAGAAAATAAATAAATGTATAACAATATTCTCAATGGATACGTTTGTGAGGTGAACATATAATTTAATTTTCATAACTTTGGTATATTGAAATTCTTTATGTATTTTTAAAAATGAGTAAATAATCCAAGAAAAAAATCCGTAAGGATATAAAACAGGCAAAATAAGGGTCCAAACCTTAAAATAGGAAACAGAAGCCAAAACAGACAGAAGAGGCAAAATTAAAAATGGCCTTACAGATCCCAAATGTACGGAAACATGTTCATTTATATCTGACTTTGTCCATCCAGATAGAAAAGGCATTTTGCCTAACTTCCGGGGTCTAATATGATGAGTTCATCACATTATGACAAGTGACAAATCAGGTGACATTTTGAGACCACAATCAAGTGTAATGGAAACACATAAAACAATCTTCAATCTCTAGCTCATCTGGGGGAAAGCTATACGTTCTTTAACAGTGTTAATAGTTCTCCGCTAATTTAATCAAGCTTAAAGAATATTTGTTGTCTCGATAATTATTCCGAGATCCAAGGTCGAGAAAACAAAAATTAGTTTGAAAGCAAAATTAGATTACTTTTGGAGAACTGTCAGCCTTAACAGATTTGCATTCGGCAACATAAATTTCGAAGAATAATATTGACCTTATATATATATATATATATATATATATATATTAATGAAAAATAAAAATAAAGAAACACTATTAACAATGTAACAAATTAACACTAATAATAAAAGTAGATAAAGATAAAACACAGAGAAAGAGTCACACTTGAAATTGCAATTTCTAGTGTGACCCTTTCTCTGTGTTTTATCTTTATCTACTTATATATATATATATATATATATATAAACATTTAAGTTTATTACAATACTTTAAGAAAATCAATAGAAACATTTGAGTTATATTAATAAGCTCCAGGAAAATAATTAAATCGAATGCAAGATGATAGGAATGAAAGCATTCTTGAAATAGCAACACATGAATAATTGAGGTTATAACAATAGCTCTTTTATCATTTGAGGTTATAACAACAATTTCTTGTGAACAATAATTTCATTATATTTTGAATATTCACTGTACCAAAACAATAGCTTTTGCTATTTACTATTAGCATAATTCAATTTTCATTGGCCAATAGAGTATTCAGTTTATTGGCAGAAATACGGTCACATGGAATTATTATTATTATTATTATTATTATTATTATTATTATTATTATTATTATTATTATTATTATTATTATTATTATTATTATTATACGATGCCCATTATTATTATTATTATTATTATTATTATTATTATACGATGCCCATTATTATTATTATTATTATTATTATTATTATTATTATTATATAGTCGGTCCTGGTGGTGTAGTGGTTACCATACTTGTCTCCTACACCCAAAAAACGCGGGTTCGAACCCGACCAGGATCGATGGATTTTTTCGGGCGTAAAAATCCTAAGTATGGCTTCCTTCGGAAGGGAAGTAAAGCATGGGTCTCGTGTCGTACATTTACGGCACGAAAAAGAACCTCAAGCCTGAAAGAAGAGGCCTCTGAGCAAAATTTGTCGGCCGTTTCACGCCCTGAGTTGAATAGGACGCTGATGACCTGAGATGTTAAAGAGCGTCCGTAAATAAATCAATAAAAATTATTATAATTATCATTATTATTATTGTTATTATTATACGATGCCCATTATTATTATTATTATAATGATACGATGACCATGTTTATAGTATGGTAAGCGTTTTAAAGAGTTACTCTTGGAAATTTTTGACAGAACATTAAGAACAAACGTGTCAGACTTTGATTACAGAAATAGTTTTGTTTCATTACAATGTTTGGCACCGAGTGGGTTAACTCTGATTTGGGGCTCGTATGGAGAGGTTCCAGGTTTAATTCTGCTACCTGATTAAGTTTTCCGTGGTTTACTCATTCAGAAAGAGCAAATATGTTGTAATGTATGTTTGCCACGACAAATGCTCTCTCTATGTGTATATGAGTCTTTGTGTATTTGTGATGTCTTTGACGCCAACCACTCAAGCAGTCCATCATGTGTATGTTTAAATGATACGAAGTTTACAAATATTACAACATGGCTTGATTCTAACCCGGGTTCTATTCCAGACCAATATTTTAACTCACCCCGATACAAAATAAAAACTTTAACATTACCGTACTAATTTACAGAATTAAACTAAGCAGTGTTTGTTAAGACCCAGTCCTCGGTTATTCAGAGGACTCTGCCACCCCTTCTACTAAACAAATAAACACTAAACATTTAATACAATTCAATAATTATCCTAAATTGTCAATGATTTGATATCATTTATAAAACGTCTGCCCTTAACTGACTTATATCCATATACATTTTAACTTCTAATCTACTACACATACGAGGGTAGTTTCGTAAGTTTCTGACCTCATCAATAAGGATTATGACCTTCACAAAATCCTTATCTGGTGTCATACCTTATCAGTTAAGCAAAATAATTGCAACTGTAACTTCTGCTCCGCTGTGTTCAGTTCAGATATAGTAGCATAAGGAAGGCTATGTGTAGAAGTTTGTGACATGTTCAAAATGGAGTTTCGAGCTGTTATTAAGTTCTTCACAGAAGAATTTACTCCAAATGAAATTAAACAGCAATTGGACGGTGTATATGGGGAAGCATCCACCTCATATTCTACCTTAAAAGAATGGGCCAGAGTTTTTCGAATGGGTCGAAAAAGTATTGAAGACGAAGAGCGTGCAGGTTGGCCTTTGGAGGTGCTCACTGATGAAAACATCGCTCGCTCTTGTGGAAGGACAAATTGTGGAAGACCAGCGGCTCAAAGTTACAGAAATAACACAAGGTTGGGCCTTTGAAAAACAGTCCTTTATGTATTTCATGAACATTTAAACATGAATAAGGTTAGTGCAAGATGGGTGACTAGACTTCTTTCCTCACTTCAAAAGCAGCAACGAGTCATCTGTTTTCAGACATTTTCGGAGCTTTGACTTGGCAACGAGGGGGAAGTTCTGCAAACCATTGTTACAGGAGATGAAACTATGATCCTCACCTATGATCTCTTGTCAAAAGAGAATCAATGGAGTGGAGTAAACCTTGCGAAGCACCGTCTCTAAAGGCCAAGGTCACTCAGTCAACCAAGAAGATCATGGCCCCAATCTTTTGGCACTGTGAAGGAATACTCTTCATTGACTTCAAGGAGAGGAACGTCATAGTATACGGAGAGTACTATGCCGACCTATGCACAGACTACGTGCTTCCATTAAAGAGAAAAGGCGAGAAAAGCTGAGTGGTGGTGTGAGCCTTCTTCACGATAACGCGCCTGTGTAAATAACTCTTATTGAAAAGGAACCTGTGAAGAAATATGGCTTCAAAGAGATCGACCATCCACCCTATAGCCCAGATCTAGCTCTCAGTGACTATTTCCTCTTCTCTAAACTCAAGAAGGGCCTTTTAGGAAGGAAATTTAAGTGTGACGAAGAAGTGATGGATGCTGTTTATATCCATTTTGCAGACAAGACTTCTGACTATTTGGGAGGGGGGGGGTTGGAATGTTAATTCAAAGATGTGAGAAGTGTATTGTAATAAAGGGTAACTATATTGAAAAGTGAAGTACAGTTTTAGTCTTTATAATAGCTAGAAAATTGTTAGACCGGAAACTTATGAATGTACTCTCGTATAATCATAATACTATCAGTCAGTAACCCAAAACAAACACAATCCGACTCACAGATCCTCTCTCCTCCATTTGTTTTTAACTCTGTACAAATATTCCCCAAGATTCCCCCCTTGTCTTTGGTCACCGAAGATTTTCTTTGCTGCAATTTTCTTATTTAGTTTCAATCATTTGCCATATATTCCTTGTTGTCTCCATTCACTTGTTCCTGAGCGTAAAATATAAGCTTTATATTTTCCAAGTTTCCGCATATAGGGTAAACCCTATGCGCACAATTACTTCTAAAACCCCCTAAGCTTCAGATTCATAATCAAAACCATATCATTCCCTCTCTCTCTCCTGTCGGTCCTAGTGGTGTAGTGGTAACCATAAAGTTCTGGTTCGAACCCGGCCAGGATCGATGGATTTTTTTCGGGGCGTAAAAATCCTAAGTATGGCTTCCTTCATAAGTGAAGCAAAGGATCCCATGTCGTACATTTACGGCACGATAAAGAACCTCAAGCCTGAAAAAAGAGACTTCAGAGCAAAATTTGTCGGCCGTTTCACGCCCTGATTTGAATGGGACGCTGATGACCTGAGATGTTAAAGAGCGTCCGTAAATAAATCAAATCAAACAAATCTCTCTCTCCTGCTTATTGCGCTTACTAATGTCTCTCTTTTAGCACCTCTTTTTATCTCCTGATAGAACATAAGTAACCCCCTCCCTGTCATTATAGGATGTAAGTATCTGTCCATGTATACCCTCAAACCATACCCTAACCTGTTTCCAAAAATCTCCCTACAAACCACTTCTTCTTAATCATACATCACCATTCAATTCCTTATTAACGTTCCCCAACTTTGTTTACCCAATAGAAATCCCCTACCCCCCAGACTCCTGAATTTTTAAACATTCATTTAATAACTCAACCTCCGAAATCTGTTGCATCCTAAACCAATACTTCTAAATTCTCTCCATTACCCTACCCTCTCACACCGACCTCCTCCATTTCCAATCGTACTGCTGCATTTGCAGTATTTTGTGGAATTCTCAGCGCAATCTTACAAAACCTACTGAGTATTCTATTCATCAATTTCCAACTTTCCTCTATCCCCCCCCCCCTGTTGCAATGTCGTATGCCCACCTGGACTCCACCAGTGCCCTTCCAACTAATTCACGTTCATCTCCGGTGCAAAAAAAAAAAAAAAAAAAAAAAAAAAAAAAAAAAAAAAAAAAACCACGTTTATTAATTAACCTTAGCTTGGTTAGCGCTAATTTCTTTTGTTTCTCCCATGGAGCTCAGAACCATTGAGCATCTCCCTCCGCAGCATGAATCATTCCTCAGCTTACATACCATTAAGTGTGTATGTGTTATCTATGGTTGACTGACCTGGACATTGGCTTATAAATGTAAGTTATAATACCGCAGGAGTGAAACAGTCGTAGAAGAACAAGACGACAATGCTCGGCCTCACGTGACAAAGTAACAAGATAGAACTGGGGAAGTTCCCCTGTGCAGCCTGCATATATCTACTACTTGCGATATTCACCTTTTCAGAAACTTAGAAAGGACTCGGGAGTCACATTTACAACGGGCGAAACGGTACAGAATCGATGCTGGTTTAATTCCCAGACAATGAGGTCAGATTTTGTTCTTTTTTCTACAGTGGGAAACGCACGTTAACAACTACAACAAATAGTAAACGAAACTTTTAATTTCTTCCCGTGTATTAATAAGTTGACGACTTTCATTTGATATCAGTCTTAAGCTGAAATTTTCGCTTTTGGATACGTGAATACATTGAAAATATTCTTTTAATCTTAAAACCAACTTACAAAGCATTGTAAGCATAATGTTTGCTAAGCTAATGTTGTAAGATGTGGAATTGGGAACGCGAACCAAGGCTTACTATACCAATGCTCTTACATCTCAGCCAACCACAACCCGTACCTCCCTTACCTGAGTTTATATACTCTGAACTCATATACTCTCCTTATATACTCTGAAGGTTACCGTTATAAAGATTTCATTCCTAACAAGGGAAGCAATTTTTTGTACTCCTCATATCGAAATCCCTTTTCAAATTTTGTACATCGATAGACATTGCAAAGAAAAGAGTACATAAAAAAATTAGTGACCGACACAACATAAGAATAAGACTCGCAAAACTTTCATTAAAAGCAGTTAACGGGCCTGGATATTATACAGCAGGCGGACAACAGGCTACTCTTTGCCATGCACAGTAGCAGCACATTCTGCCGCGCGCGTTGTTCACCTACTCAAGCACCTCAGCTATTTTTGTACTGTTTTAATTTAAATTGTATTGGTCCCCATTTTTCGACACATACTTTTCTTTGCATTGTCTGCCTATTGAAAAGGGCTTTCGATATGAGAAGTAAAAAAGGTTCCCTTGCTTGAGAAATTCGCAAATTTCGAATACTTGTGGCCTTTCTGTTCTAAACCCAAGGTTTGCGGGTTCAACGTATTCAATAAGGTCAATAAAAATTTCGAGCGCTAAGTCCCCCCAGGACAGATTTTAAGCCATCGGTCCAGTCTCGTACATTTACAACACGTGTAAGAACTCCATACGTGATAAAAAGAGGTCCGTGGACAAAATTATCTAAAATAATACCTTGGTTCTCTTTTAGTTGGTGCTAGAGGCGATGGGCTTACCACCTGACTTTCTGCCCTCTGCAAGAGTAATTGAAATGTCTCCATGGTAACCGAAATTTCTTTTGGGAGGCGCCCATGTTTCGCAATGCAATGAGGGTTATTAACAACAAGAGCAACTTGTGGCCCAGGATTACCAATTAGGATTTATTTATATTACATGTGCTTTTTTACACAATCCGCATGTGAAAAGATCAGTGGTTGAGTCCCGCTCGTCACAGACTCTTGATTCTAAATCTTAGTCTAACTCATGACTTGTGTTAAAGATCACATTTAATACTTATTAAATTATTTAATATTCCACCTAATGGATTAAATGTAGATTTAAAAAGTTATTTTCTTTTAGTTTTTCTAACTGCCAAGATATTTCGAATGGAAAAATGAATGAAATGATGATAAAAATGATTTAGGAGTCTTTAGCGTCTAAATTACCCGGAATTCGCCTCTTCACGTCTCGAAAAAGCTTACCCAGGAAACACGTAGCGACCTGAGTCCACAAACTGACAACCTGACGCGCTACCCTAAGATTCATGACGGTGGGCACAATTAGGGATGTGATCCTATTCCAATTATTGGTGGATTTGTAAATATGGTTTGGCAGTGCATAGTAGCAAAGTTTTGTTTCTCTGGGTTCATTACACGTGACAGAAGTGTTCTTGAGTGCGTCAGTAACTAGATATAAAAAACGCGTTGAAGAAAACAAGTGGAAAACCGAAGAAAGGAAAAGCAATAGAAACAGTGGTAAATGATGCACAACTTCTGATGTAAGTGGAAAAGGAGGAACGTAATTTGTTTTGGCACGACGATATTGTATTAAAACTTGTAAATAATCATAACATGCCTGAAGATGATTCAACAATCCATTTTTAGTTCATTTTGGGATATGGGTGCTAAAATTCAGCAAGTGACCTTTCTTGCTTCTAAGTCTGAAAAGAGTGGATCCGAAAACGATAGAAATCTAGAAATAGGAATATAGTACAGAAAGACTCCATCTCATATATTGGAGATAAATATCTTGAAATGTCATTATTTTCTTTTAAGTCTGTTACAATTTCAGTAAAAAAAATGTTATGAACTGGCGCTTGATGACAAAAGGGCACTAAAATCAGGGAGCTTACCTTACAGTACCCTAACAGTTTACCGCATAAAACCTCACATAATTATTAAGCTAAAACTATTTAAAATATTTTAAGAGTTTCAATTCGACAATGTTCACACTGTATTTGGCCTTCCCCACGTTAAACTGTACAAGTCAGTTCTACAAGTGTCTTGTATGGTTTTATATTTTCAGTGTGCATATACATAATAGTGATTGCTATAGACGAAACCCCAACTCTGTAGCCTCATTTGTACATTACGTTCCTCTAGAATTAATGTAAGAATGCTAATTTAATACAATAATACGTTTTCTGAAGCTGATGGAGGTCAGAAAACGTATATTAAAAGGTTGAAGAAAATGTCAGTCATTCAGACTGCAATGAACTATTTAACAAGTAATTTCATTTTGCCGCTAAAGACTCACCATTTAAAGCATTATGGGATAATTCTGCACTAAAAGAGTGACTATTACCCTCTGATCTTTGTCCTTGAACAAACTTGTAAGCAAAGGAGTACACTTTATGGTGCATATTACCAACAGATTCTTGAGTACGAGGGAGGCTCATAAGTTTCCGGACTCGCCGATGAGGATTATCGCTTTCACAAAAGCCTTATTTGGTGTCATATTTTATCTTTTAAATAAATAATTGCATCTTTGCTCAGTTGTTCAGATATAGTTGCATAAAGAAGGCTGTGTGTAGAAGATTGCGACATGTTCAACATGGAGTATCGAGCTGTTATTAAGTTCTTCACAGAAGAAGGAGAAATGAAATTAAGCAGCGATTGCAAGGTGTATATGGGGAAGCATTCCTCTCATATTCTTCGTAAAAGAATGGGCCAAACTTTTTGGAATGGCTCGAGGAAACATTGAAGACGAAGAGAGTGCAGGTCGGCCCTTGGAGGTGCTCACTCCTGAAAACATCCATCGCTCTTGTGGAAGGAGAAATTATGTAAGACCGGCGGTTCAAAATTACAGAAACAGCAGCAAGGTTGGGCCTTTCTAAAACAATCCTTCATGAACATTTAAAGATGAATAATGTTAGAGCAAGATGCGTACCTAACTTTTTTCCTCAGTCCAAAAGCACCAACAATCTTCTTTATCAGGCATTTTAGCAGCTCTGCCGTGACAACTAGGGAGAAGTTCTGAAAAGTTACAGGAGATGAAACTATGGTCTCTACTATGATCACTTTACCAAAAGAAAATTAATAGAGGGCGTAAACCTGCCAAAGCACCGCCTCTAAAGGCCAAGGTCACTCAGTCAATCAAGAAAATAATGCCCACAATCTTTTGGGACTGTGAAGGAATACTCTTCATTGACTTCAAGGACACTACAGCAAATGGGGAGAACTATGCTGGCCTACTGCACAGACTACGTGCTTCCATAAAAGAGAAAAGACGAGGAAAGCTGAGTGGTGGTGTGCGCCTTCTTCACGACAACGCTCCTGTGCACACAGCTCTTGTTGCAAAGGAAGCTGTGAAGAAACGTGGCTTCAAGAAGATCGACCATTCACCCTACAGTCCAGATTTAGCTCCTAGTGACTATCTCCTCTTCTCAAAACACAAGAAGGATCTTGGTGGATGGAAATTTAAGTGTGAGAAGAAGTGATGGAAGCTTTATGTCTATTTTTCAGAAAAGACTTCTGACTATTTTTGGGGGGGAGGGAGGATTGCAATGTTAATTCAAAGATGTGAGAAGTGTATTGCAATAAAGGGTTGCTATACTGAAACGCGAAATATAGTTTTTGTCTTTATTATACCTAGAAATTGGTTAAGTCGGAAACTTATAGACCTATGCTTGTAGTTTCAACTTCAGCCTTGTGTTCATTGTGGAAGACTACAGTGGAATTATTATTAGAGAAGAAGAGTTTAAATTCACCACAAATGAAGTCAGTGCCTATAATCTCTTCCAAGAAAAAGGACTTATCTATCCATTTTTGGATGAAGATGACAAAAAGGGTACGATACAGAATTTGAAAAGACGACAAAAGCATCAACAGCAGCAGAACACACGTATGATGATGTACAACAACAACAAAGATGAAGAAGAAGAAGAAATTAAAGTAAAAAGAATAAACCTTAAACAGGTCTTTTTGTTATTTTATTAGGGCATGTTACTATCCGCACATAATTAGCACATAGAAGAGAGATGATATAAGAAATAGACATATCTGATATGAAATTAATGTACTGTTCAATAAACCATATTTTGTATAAGTTTATGAAACATATTACAAGACGTTGGTGGAAAAATAACGTACAAAATTTCACAAATTTTATTATTGAACTGTGATGCTATTTCTTATTACATTTATTCTGAAACGAATTCAAATAATGACGTGTTCCTGAATATTTGCTTAATTGTTTTGCTGTATCGTGTGTCTTAAAACACAATTTTTCATTATATGCTCTTATTCGGACCATTTTATCAATTATTTTAGCACTCATTTTACCCACAAAGTGCAGTAACCGATCTCCCTATCTCGTACACTGAGATGAAGAATGAACAAGGGTCATAATGTAGACCTCTATCGCTTGGAACGCTGCCTCTAATTGCAGCTTGCCACCTGATGCTACATGAGTAACTCCCTATGGAAGGTCCTATATAACATTCCATGGTAAACAGTATAAGCTAGGACATTTTTTATTATGACGCATTACATTCCCCCTCGTGTTTATTCTCCAGGTAATAGATTGCCGACAGCTACGTCTCAAATATCAGGTGGTATACCATATTTCAGTTCTGTTGTTTTACTAAGCTCGAAGCAGCCATATACATTCGTTAACAAATGCACATCAACCCTACAACAAACGAAGGCAAGATAAGAGTGTCTAATCTCTCACCAAATACATATTATAACAAATTTTAAATATTGATCATGCTCTATATGCCTTTATATGATTCACACAAATGGCAATCTATGGTATGGCATTTTCTAACATCTTATCATCTTATACCTTTATGTTTAATTTTTCCTTTCAAAAGTGGAATATTTATATGTGATCATTTAAAGACATTATTACAAAAAACGGACCTTATTATTTTTAAGGAAAATAAGTTAACAATATCATATGTGCAGGCATACTTTTTCTGCTATTTGAAATGTGTGTAGACTCCAAAAGCAATTCCTGTCAGGTGCAATACCTATCAGAAAACATATCAATCGCACAAAATATCTATAGCCATTGTTTACAACAAAAGTATCCTTGTCATCTGATGGACTATCATTATGTTAAATATTTACATTACTTATTGCTTAGGACTTTATGCTTTGCATACATTAGATTTTGTCAACATCAGAGCAACAGTGGAGTAATATTTTTCTACGTCTTCTAGATTCCAATGAAACTAAAGTTGAAAAAGTATAGAACGGGCAGAGAATCTTCACATGTAGGAAGGAATAAGGGATAGTTATTTAGACCATACAGATTAGGGTATCCTTTATCCGAAGGTGTTCCTACTGGGGCGCAGGCATAAACACTGAAGTACCGAAAATTCCTCTTCTGTACCAACCAATTTAATTGAAGTAATGCCCAAATCTCCAACTAAGTTTCGTAGATTTTGATAAAGTATGTATTAAACTTGATACCTTATAATGCAATTGATCTATGTATTTGCTAAAGTTGAACGAAAATATATAAATAAATCTTCTTTCAATACACATTGTCACCTGCTTTAAAACTTTGTTGTTAAGACGTTTATTCACTTCTTACCGTGCATCTTCTGATATTACTGGTTTCGATTTTACATCGACAAAATAATTTTGTTGTTTTTAGTTTCAACTTCATTTTTTTTAATATCTTGATTTAAACAATAACACTTTTATTATCCTTTTTCACGATAAGTAAATCATCGGCGAAAGCAATTGCTTCAGTTAAAATCTAAATTGATGAGCATATTAAAATATTCAAGAAGACAGGTCCAAGATATGGAACACCATGTTTAGTTGTGCCTTCAGGAGGAGGTAAGGTATTTTCAGCATTTATTGTAGAGATTACATGTGCAAAAATTGTTGTTAGCGTCATTCATATTGAAACAAATGAACAAATATGTTAGTTTTATGTAAATAATTTTGTATTAATAAAATACCTAACACAAATATTTTATTTAAATATTATCTCCTTAAAATATTCAGGTTATAAGAAATGCGATCAAACTACACTAAATTAATAAACTAAATGCTACTCAATTAGCATTGTCAAGCATTTAGATCACTACATATCTGTCTTTCGCATTCCTCCTATAACTAAGAGAGGTATGTAGCGGGAGGTTAGGATTCGACTCCGGTAGAAATAGGGAACTGTAATTATAAGGTATTATGATTTAATCGTTTATTTGATCTTTTCAGATTTTAATGTATATAATTTTATGAAGTGAACAAGGTGCAAAGATATGATACGTGCATTAAGATTAATATGTATATGTAACGAAGAAAGAATATCATACAAAACTGTAACTTCATTCGCGACTGTCTGGAGCCATTTGCTAGGACGAATTTTTGTGTTCACAATGGACCCATCCTTTATCATCGCCTTTAAAAATCTTTGAAGCAAACCATGCAGGCAAGTGTTCCCTTTGGAGAAAGCGAAGCAACCCTTCAATTCCCGCTTTGAGAAGCTTCTAGATATCGTGCTGTTAAGCCAATCAGAGAATAGGAATTAGGACGCATCTAGAATATTCTACGAGGTACGTCCAGAAAATAAGTTCCGTTTCAATTTATCTCCGCTGCAGCGCTGCGATCGCAGTTCCGCACATGCGCGGTAGACGCTCTGTATCAAGGAGAAGAAATGTGCGCCATTTTGAGATCGCTGTCAGCCACGTACGCTTTGTTGTGCTTGTTTACAATGGTCGGTGTTGATTGAAAATCCCGCCGCTTGTGAAATCAGATCTGTGATTCGTTTTCTGAATGCTAGGAAAGTGAAACCAATTGAAATTTATCGGCAAATTTGCGAAGTTTACGGACAAAATGCGATGAGTGATTCAATGGTGAGAAGATGGGTCCGATAGTTTAATAAAGGACGTAGTGAAGTGCACGATAAAGAACGAAGTGGGCGTCCATCTTTGGTTACAGAAGAACTGGTTCACGCGATTGATGATAAGATCCAGGAAAACCGCACGTTTACAATTAGTGCTCTCGTTATGGAATTTCCCCAAATCTCACGATCACTAATTCATGAAATTGTTACCGAAAAACTGAAATTTCGTAAACTTTGCTCACGTTGGGTACCAAAGATTCTTACTGAGCAACACAAAACAAAACGGATGGGTAGTGCACTTCAGTTTTTGACCCGTTATGATGAAGGTGGCGAAGAATTTCTGACACAGATAGTCACAGGAGATGAAACTTTGGTTTCTTACGACACCCCTGAAAGTAAGCGGCAATCAATGGAATGGAGGCACACTTCATCCCCAGCAAAGGTTAAGCCGAAACAAATCTTGACACCTCGAAAAATGATGCGCACAGTGTTCTGGGACTGAAAAGGCATCTTACTCATTGATTTCTTACCGCGTAGTCAAACAATCAAAGCAGATGTTTATTGCAAGACACTTAGGAAATTGCGCCGCGCAATACAGAATAAGCGCCGAGGATTGCTGTCAAAAGGTGTTGTTTTTCTTCATGACAACGCACGACCACACACTGCAAATGTGACGAAAAACCTCCTACAGGGATTCGGCTGGGACGTGTTTGACCATCCTCCGTACAGCCCTGAACTCGCTCCTAGCGACTTTCATCTGTTCTTGCATCTCAAGTCTTTCCTTGGCGGTCAACACCTCAACATTGACGAAGAGCTGAAAGAAAATGTTTCCAACTGGTTGAAGACACAGGCGGCAAACTTCTATGAAGAAGGTATACAAAAACTTGTGCCACGATATGACAAATGCCTGCAAAATTTCTGCAGCTATGTGGAAAAGTAGTTTAAGAGTTGTAGAATTTTGTGCAATAAATAATTTTTCTGTATCTGTACACAATTCAATTTTATTACCAAACGAAACTTACTTTCTGGACGTACCTCGTAAAATTGGAATTGTCGCTTAATAATGCGTAATGAAAACACAAAAACCCAAATTTGGAAACATTCGGGAGTAATTGGTCAGAGCAGTTAAGTCAAAGCATTTGGTAGGGAGTGGCAGTAATCAGTGAGCAGTGAATAGCAGACAGTGTTAGATCTCGATGAGTTTCAAATAGTAATAATAATATTAGTGTTGACTTACATCATAATGAAAGTTATTCAGTTAGAAATTACGACAGAGAATGAATGCAAAAAGTAATGAACAGTGGACGAACAATTTGTTTGGCTATCAAAATTTTACTGTGCGTGACCGATAAATGAAAATCGGTGGAAGACTTGTGTTTTAACTTCTTGCCAGTGGTTCATAGGTGTCATGAGTATAAGTGAACTTTAAAATAAGCGCTGTAAACTGTGCAACCAACATTATTATTTGACAACGTCCCATCCTTTCCTCCCCTGACGATTAAATCCAGGAAAACTCGACATTCAACCCTGAGAAGAACGCCACTTCCGTTCAATGTTAAGAACATTAACATAACCGAGGGAATGGGAATTCAAGATTCATCAGCGAGAAATATTCAGAGACAGTAGGGGACAGAGAGAGTGCTGGCCCATCTGAAATCGGTCCGCTCAATCAACTCATCTCCAAAACCTATATTACATCAACTAATTCCCTCTTGGTGTAACTGATTAACTTCTTTTAATATCTGATCAAATATATTCATTTCCCGATAACCATGCACTGCAATAAAACCATCGCAAATAGGCGCTTCAACATGCAGCTTATATAATCTTTCCCTTTATAAAAAAAAAAAAAACCCGCCGGAAGTACCAATTTTTGAAACCAAATTCAAGTAGCCGTACTTATTCCTTTAAGGGATCTTTTTAATACTAGATAAGCGAAGATCGGTTATATTCCCGCCGAAAAATGACACCTCTGTTCTTCTCAATTTATTAATAATTTTGTTTACCAAAGTTATGCACGTCAAGTGCATTTATATCTTACACTGATGAAGACTCAGACTTGAGTAGTTGACCTTGATTTCTGCAGTAACTTAGTAAATGACACCCAGATACATTATTGAGCTGTGAAATCGTTGTAATGGGTGTCGACGAGGTCTCCGACGATAGTGATCCGTTCTCGTAGTCAACTGATGTTGCGTGGGTGTAGCAAATAACCTACGCTTTCAATGGTTATCTGCATCTTAGATTATATCGCTGTTTTGTTGTGTCTTATCACAACGGGAGGGTATAGGACGTTCATTCAAACAAAAACACGAGAAGGCATGTGGTCCGACGAGTTTAATTACTGACATGCTTCTGCATTACAAAAAGTATATTGCACTGAATGGGGAAATGAATGCACTATAACCTTGACCTAAAAGCTACTTGATTCTGCGCGGCGGCAAGCTAGTTACTTCTGGTAGCCGCGGACTTTCGGGTGTTGAACCAACCCCTAATCACCGTATTGACATTTTCCGTTCATACTTCCCTAAATATTGGTTTTATGTGTGTATATCTCTGACGAATAAAGTATGAACCAACTTATGACTTGGTTTTCACTCGAAGAGTGAACTTGCTTTAAAAGTTACATGCCTGTATTTACGGGAGGATTTAGCATGGCTCACAGGACTATTCACTATGCACGTACTCTAGAACTTTGAATGCCTACATCTCTTGGCCCTCGAGTGTTGAATCTAAATGCCGAGTGTTGATTGCTGACTACCTGAATGGAAGCGTCCACTGGCTGAAAGAGATTTTCGATTGCCTAAATGTGAGTGTTCAGTACATGATTGAGAATGCTCCGGAACTAGGCGAATTGCCCCTTTTTATACAAAATATTGCCTTGGGAGGTCCACATGTGCACTCCAAGCTAACGAGGTTCACAGAAATACAGCCACGAACACAGTAACGATTCAAAAGTTTAAAATACCCACGGCTGATTGGTTGGTTCCCTATAAAACGTTCTAGAGCGTACTGACGCTCGACAGTATAATTACCAAGCTTGCCCATGTCAAGGGAAAACCATTAGTGGTAGCAACAGGCTTGGTTTTTCCCGTTCACTTTTACACGCCTTCCATTGCCACCTACTTGCATGCATATCTCAATTACATATTAAAATCTTAATCTAATTACCTTTACTGTTTATTATTTAAATATGTTAATGCGTAAAATAATAAAATAAATGCATTATTTATATATATCGGCGCCCCCGACTGTAATATAATGTATATATATAAACATTATATTATAGTCGGGGGCGCCGATGATAAATATTGCTTCAGCAGCAAATGTCGAATTATGTATGATAACTATGTACTCGTATATAGTTGACTGTGGCTTTCATATACGATTTTAGGAAAGATACTCAGATGTTAACATTAGGATATTAGTATTTATTAAATATTAATTTTAAAAGATACGTGAACATGATTTGGTATTTGGAATTAACGGATAGGAAGCGTAGAACTTTCTTACAGCACACGCAGCTGATTATTTCCTGAAAAAAATTCATGCACTATTCAAGGAGAGCATCATTAGAAAGAATACACGTGGCTGCCTCAATATTTGGTCTTAGTCTCCTCTAGGTTGCATTTGTGATAAAGTTAAAAATGAAATTTACAAGAAAGAGAGATCCGGGAAGAACTAGAAATATGAGCATATCGGCAAATATTGGTTCACCATCATACAGCACCAACTCACCAAGGAATTTGCCTAAGCGACCAGTGGAAACCACTAAAAACCTAAGATCAAAATGTCCGGCAATAAAGGATGTGAATCAGGAACCTCACACATGAGTCCCAAATGTTACCGCTTGTGTCACTCCACTATATACTTACCATAATACAGGAAGACAATGTTGCAAACAACAATTTACCATCCCAGCCTAGGTTCATAAACATATTAAAAGGCTGTTTAATGTTTTAAAATTAAAGAAATCTCTAACAAGTTTTGTTGTTTGCATTTGTACCCAGAATTTACCACGAAACTTTGCCTCCTCTCAGCAACTTCATCACCACGTCACCCGCTCTAGACACCACAATATTAGATTACACCCTTAAATCCTTTTTATAGTCTGCCTTCTCTGTTTCCTTCTTCGTCCAGAATTTCATTGCGCTATATATAGCCTCCTGACGTTTCCACTTATTCATTCTCTCCTATCTTTCATTTGATTTGAGTAAATGTAATAAGGAGGAATCCACTCTTTGAGTCATGCCCATTAGCCTTGCTGTTTCTTATTAGTTTACAAGAATCCTTTCATATTCATTAATCCGAGATGTAAATTTATTCAAGTTTCGTATCTCTCCAGCTTCTGCGAGAGAGACCGGTAACTTTGGTTCTCGTGATATTAGTATAAGTTCGTTTTCTGATTGCTTGCGTGTTCAACAAATATTGTCACGAGCCATGACAGAAGCGATTACCAAGTATAGAAAGTTCCAAACCAATTACGACTTCAGACCTTAAGCTTATCTCCTTTAAGGACTTTAACCTATCATCTCTCCCTCTTGGGTGACCGACATCTCTTCTACCTTCACCTGAACTTGCATCGATCACCCTGTGCACACAACAGCCACACTCCGACTTGCTAAAGAAATGATTTACCCATATTCATATTATTTTGTACATGTATGCACATTGTATGAACTTTATTTCAAAGAACTGGGGATTTCAAACAAAAAGGAAGTAATTTGAATACAGTGAAGATAGAGGAAAAGAACAATTGCTAAATTATAAAAAAATAAACCGTTAAATCCACAGATGAAGGCGTTAACATCTGTTTCTCATATGGCACCGGTCAGTTTTGGCGCATAACCGACATTTTGAACCGGAATGAAAATTTGTTTATACTATGTCGACGAAAAATTGCTATGCTGGCCAAAGTTTAATAGATGGGCTGGTACATTGCCGAATGCATTGCGCACATGTTCACTCACTCAAAGGAAGATCTTCGAGGAATATATTTAACAAAACGTGCATTCCTGAACAAAGTATACAACGAATACGATTGTTTCGTCATGCACATGCTCAATACATCGTAAATTATTTTATTTATAATTCAACGTAATATAGTTATGATGAACTTATTTCGGAGTAGCTTCCGAATGTTTCTATGGTTGTACCTAGCATACAGTTTACTGCACCAAGTTGAATGTCGGGTTCTGCTTTTGCTGCAGTGTCTAGCACAAAGGCTACTTTAAAAACAGTCCAAACTGGTAATTCAGTATGTCTGTCAGTACGAAGTGCAGCACACAATGATAGAATCGTCGGGAATCAAAAAGCATAATGAACAGTATATTAATTGAAGACAAAGGATCGATCTCACGGAATCAATTAACTTTTAATTCCTATTTAATTCTCCTTTAATTGGGGTGTTGCATCTCACCATCAACAATTGTATGCTAATCTGTTATTAAACTTTAATAAAGTTAATTGCGTATATTTGACCATTTAATGAGTTAATTCTTAATTAAATTTTCATCATGGCAAGGTGAATGTTGAATATGTTATTTGAAGACCATAGGCTGAGGGTAATTTCCGAAAGATAAGATTTATTTAATAATATGGAGAAAACAGATTTCCAAATGTGCTTTCGGCTGAGTAAAATTTCAGCATGAGATATTTTAAGTTCTATAGAATATGACGTAGAATTCTCAACGGACATGGGAATTTTTATAATATTTAAATAATGCTAAATTTTTTCTTATTATTTCGCCCTAAACATTACATAAAACAGGAATCTTTATGTTGTAGGTTACCTTAAGTTACACTAATGAGGTTATGTCTTCCCATATTTCGGAAGTTGGTTAACTGAACTGTCAAACACTCAGTATACAATGAAATATAACTGAAAGTAGCCTATTCTGTATGTTTAAGGAATCAAGCCATTTCTCCAATAAATGTGTACTACAAGTTAACGCTACAGGAAATACATGTATAGCAGCAGGTAATTTAGTAGAGCAACGGTCCAACGAACGTTGCATCGAGTGAGCGCTACTATTGCTCGTTTTCCTCTCTTATACATTAACTTCTCTTCTTTCCCTCCATTTCTGATGTGTATTTGTCATGAAAAACAAACGAGTAGCGATCTGCAATATTTTACAAATGGTATATAGAGCATTCTTTGCGGTGTCCATGGCTTTTTAAATGGCGGATTTTCTATTATTCAGAAGGCCGTGATGACTTATACCCTAATTAGCTAAGTGACTGCGTATTTAGTTTGGTGAGCTGCAAACTATTTAATTGGTAATTAACTGCTTAAATTAACTTAAATCTTAATTAGTTAATTCTCAATTAGTAAGAAATTGATGAGATCGGCCTAAGATCTAAAAAGTATGACTATACTTTGCATCGATTGATTACAAATAACGATGAGAAATATACGTAAATGCATACTTATATTGGAGCTGTATATCTTAATAAAACTTGTAATTACACGTTTCATGTTTATTTAAGACGACTAACTGCACGTTTGATGTTAAGCGCATATTTCATACATATTTATACATATTTTTCATTTCAAACATTGTATTTTAGTTTAATAAACATTAACATACAGCAAAACCATTCACCTCTCTAGTGGAATTTTGGTAAGCTTTGCAATACTATGTATTGTCAGGAAAAATGAGAAGTTTGTATTCATTAGTGGTATATAAGTTGCAGTCACTTGCATGAAAAAAACAAAAAAAAAAAAAAAAAAAACTCGAAATGTCAAAAGCGGGACCCAGTAGCAAAATTTCTAGGTTAAAGAATGGCTAAAGAACTATCCGTTTTAAAGCAACGATGGAAAAAAAAAAAAAACAGTATATTTTTGCACATTTTAATACTAGTATTTAGAAATTTAATTTCATTAGGTTGCGTATAAAACTGCTTTTGATACTTTTGGTTTTCACAGTTGGATGTCTCAAAATTTAGTGGTTCAACAATTCGGCACAGAAGGACACAAAAACAAAATACCTACAGAATAAAAACAGACATTCCTCGGCAACTATTTAGACCAGTTAGAGATTTTAACCAGTGGATGTGCAAGGTATTCTTTGTAGTAGGGATTAGATAATCCCAAATTATTATGTTTCACACGTTCCATATTATATTGCAGATAGTAGACTTAATTGACAATGGGACTGTATGTGTTACAAATGCAAAGCAAGTTATGGCTGCACGCAACTTACATAAGACCTTGCATATTAAAATCATTATCACATTCATTTTAGCAGCATCAAACAGCTAGAAACAATGGATGCTCTGTGGTGGTATTAAATGTGCGAATGCAGCAGGCCTTAAGCAAGGTGAAGTTGTAAAACACAATAATGATCTGAAGGAGCTGAGGGAAATTAGTTTCAGGGATATGATAATCAGTGCACATTAATCCTAGATTACAGATTGCAGGTTTTGTCCCCTCGCTTCTATTCACAAGCTTATTTTACAGATAAGTCAAATACTCCAATAAAACAAGGAAAATATTATTGTCACAAAGTTTCATACACCAGTTACTAGGAATAACTAATAAACTACAGTGTTTATTGTTAAACTTAATAATTTGAAATTACTTTCATTATGCTAATATTTTTCTCATGGAATCTCATATTAAGCACAAGTTCGCAGACTTTCAAGAGTTTACTTCATAAGTATGTGTCTATTTTAGGATTTTAAGTGCATATAATCCTTTTAGCAGTGGTCTCTACAACATTATACATTGAGGATGTGAAGTACTTGATATATAGAAGGTGCCAAAAATGTATTTACACTTCAAGCAAAGAAAAACCGTGTGAACATAACAAAACTGAATTCACACAAACAGAAAATGATGAGCACTAATCATCTTAGACTTTTACAGCTACAACAGTTGCTCAAAATGCCCAACATCGGCGTCGATACACTTCTGAGTACGTTGAACTACTGATTGAGCAACGTTTGCGAAAGTGTCCTTAGTGATCGCAGCACATGCCCTTTCAATTTCTTCCCGAAGTGCTGTCAGTGTAGCTGGTTTTCTACGGTGTACAACATCCTTAAGAGTTCCCCATATGTAGAAGTCCAACGCAGTTAGATCCGGAGAAGGCAGTGGAAACTCAATCGGACCTCTTCGTCCTATCCAGTACCTTGGGTCCAGTGCGCGGGGCTTGTTGCTGTGGGAGGTCTCCCAGATCTGCCCTTGTGGACATGGCATACGGTACCACGAGTTTCAAATTTGTCTCGAAAGCGTGTAATTATTACTCGCGTTGGCGGTTCTGTTCTGTACACACGTCTCCATTGTCTTTGAACTTCAATAACATTCTCGGTTTTCCAACACCACTTCAAAATTGTCTTTAGCTGTTCAAACGATATTCTTGACTCCGTTTTGTCGTAGTAGTAACGTAATGTGAGTCACATCTGTTTACAGAACATTATAAAATAATCTTGGCTTCATTTGTTCATTATCGATTTACCTGTCACATAGCACCGCTATCAGAATGTATGTGAGTCACATCTGTTTACAGAACATCATACTGTACATTACTGTTATTTTTCGGTACAACTTTGAAATACATTAAATAGATATCTACTGTGAAACTGTGTATACATTTTTTGACACTCTCGGTATTTATGGAGTTTAGGGAGGACCAGAATTGACCAACTGTTGAAAGGTGTTCTCAAAAAAAAAAGTTATTACAAGTTGTAAGTTGAACTACAAGTACACACAACATACTAACGAAAATTAGTAGAAGATATAATTTACATGCTGTTAATAAAAAAGATGTTTTACAAAAACTGTTGGTTGGCGATTCCCACACTGAACACAGTGAGCTCGAAAGGCATCCTCCCTATTAATTCACGCATTTAAATGCTGAACGTATTCTGACTAAAACATTTTTGGATTGTCCATCGGTGTTTCTAAAATGAAGATTTTAATATGGCCATAAAAGAAGCAATTAAATCAAGAGAGCCGGCTGAACATAAACTGATTCCCTCTCTAATCGGGACGTGGCATTCAAAAGCTGCACACATGGACAATAAAGTGTAGTGGAGCTCCATGCTGTTGTAATGCACAGTGCTCTAACTATAGCTTCGGCCAATCAACGAGTACCGAGCGCGGTGGCTCAGCTGTAACGCTTAAACTCGGAACCGGGAGGTCTCGAATTCAAATTCCTTAGGGTTACGGCCATCCTAACCTTGAGTTCTTTCGTGATTTCCTGATGTTACATAGGTAAACACTGCAATGGATATTTACTTTCCATGAATTTTCCGCTCTCCTATTTCATTCTGTTAGTTCCATTACAGGGTCGAAAATGCCAGGGTAATGGTGGATTACACTTTGTAAAGGTATCTGCCACGAGTCTGGTATGGAAGTGGACATTCTGCGGGGCTTCAACAGCGTCGAGGTGTTCAGGGATTGCGTCTATGTTCGGACGTCACCGCCCGTGGATCCTGGACATCCGGAATCTCCCTCATCCACCCATTCCTCCCAGAAGTACCAGCATTATAGGCACAAACGGCTAGCCGTGAGCATAGTTGAAGTAGTGAGATATCCTCCTCAGCATCACACAATCCAATCCATCCAATCTCAATGAAACGGATACCAGGAGGATTGTTCGAATATTCCGTTAGGATTATGATAAATTGATAATTATGCACAGTGCCATATATAATGATCCCTAATATAGTTCAGGCTTTACTGACTCAAAATTATTTAGAAAACCATTAACTCTTATGTAAAATTTATTATATTGTTGTTTTGTACATACATATTTCTTGTTGATACTCAGGTTAGAGCAGTAATAAATACTTTACTATAGGTAAATAAATAGCTGAGTAAAGTGTATTAGCACATTCGAGCTGTCTGATATACTTTTCAACAAGTTTGGACATTAATTCTTTATGAATTTTAATTGTGTAACACTGTTAGTGTTTCAAATATACCGCGGGTGCCAAAAAATGTACGCCATATTTCACAGTAGATATCTATTTAAAGTATTTCAAAATTGGACCGAAAAACAACAGTAATGTGTAGTATGATGTTCTATAAACAGATGTCACTCACATACATACCTTATGATAACGTTACTACGTGACAGGTAAATTAACAATGAACAAATGAAGCCAAGATTATCTTATGATGTTCTGTAAAACAGATTACGCAATGCTAGCGTTGCTACAATAAAATGGAGCCAAGATTATCGTTTGAACAGCGGAAAGCAGTTTTGAAGTACCCAGAGCCCTGGATAGGACGAAGAGGTCCGATTGAGTTTCCACTGCGTTCTCTGGATCTAACTCCGTTGAACTTCTACCTATAGGAAACTCTTAAGGATGTTGTATACCGTAGAAAACCAGCTACCCCTGCAACACTTCGGGAAGAAATTGAAACGGCATGTGCTGCAATCGCTGAGGACACTTTCGCAAACGTTGCTGAATCAATAGTTCAACGTACTCAGAAGTGTATCGACGCAGATGGTGGGCATTTTGAGCAACTATTGTAACTGTAAAAGTGTAAGATGATTAGTACTCATCATTTTCTCTTTGTGTGAATTCAGTTTTGTTATGTTAACACAGTTTTTTCTACTTGAAGTGTGTATACATTTTTGACACCCTCTGATTACTTTCTGGACAGTGAAAGAAAAAAGAGCTGTATTTACAGATATCTTGTGGCTAATATTTCAATGGGCACTTGTAGCACACATGTCCGATTTAAGGATATTTCATTATAATATTAACCTAAAGGACGAGGAAGACAAGAAAACGTTAATATATATAAGATCGAGGAATAGAATCGATGACGAATTAATTATATTAACCTAATCATTTCAACATATTACAGTCATGTTCTGGCAACTGTAATATGCCTTTCAGTCATAGTTATCTACGAGTGTTTTCGCAGCTGTGTCATGAATCTGAATTTCAGTGGCCGGTCACGAAAAGTGAGACGAAGAGAGGCATATGTTTTTACTATTCCCTAGCTCCATCTGGAATATTCGATATCTGTTGTGGTCGAGACACAATGTATCGACTCTGTGCGATAAATATGTATGTGATCCGCTTCTGTACCAACTAGTATTAATTCTGCTTCCACCAAGAGGGGATTACTGTCTATAGCTAGCAAGGGGAGAAACTCTCGAAATGAATTGGGCTCAGCTATGTCAGCATTTCTCATTCTCCCTCTTTTAAATATCCCATTTTTAAAGCGGATTTAGCAAGATATTTTTTCTATTGATTTGTTTCATCAAAGACACTCGAAAGATGCGTCCGTAGCCTTAAACACTGCAACCCTCTCTCATCAACCACTACTTCTTAAATAATTCACAGCTACAGAGGGAGGTTTAGGGTTAAGGTTCCCATAGAGGGGAGCAAAAATACGTTTCCTGTGCGGTAGCCTTGTACTAGATCCTGGATATAAAACTCCAGTAGTTGGGAGGGTGTGGAATGTGAAGCATGTAGCCAAATTTTGTTCTCTAAGAGACTTTCTTCCGTACTAGACTTAGAATTACTTTGCTCTGCATCGGTGCCTGGAGAAATTACGCCTAAGTTTCCTGTTGAAACCTTAAGTTAGGCTTTAGACCTTGTAATTGTTTCTAATTGTATAGCTGTAGACACTAAGTTGCGCCAGGATATTAGGAGAATAGGTAGACAGGAGCAATAGTTTGCACAAATGGTAGCCTGGGCAATATTTGTGAACATATTGCATCATATTCAGACAAATTGTGAAATTCAGTAATGATGTCTAGAGATGGCGAGGAAGATTTTGAAATATTGGTGAAAAATGCGCAATTCGATCGAAAGCTCGTTTTTTATTGGTACAGATATAATCTCACAACCTAAATGTTCATGATTTTTGAACCCGTTATAAAACATGAAATGCAGATGAAACATGATATATTTACGAACTGATTATTATTCTTAAAAGGCAAATTTTAATTTACAGACTATTCTGTTTCATTTTAACTTGTAACAAGGTCATTTTAACTTGTAAGAAAATCTTTCCCATATCCTCATAAGCCTACACCGTTGAAATATAGAAGAAAACACTGAAAGTTTATTTTCAGTAGGTCCGAGATAGCGATCATCGATTCAAAATAGAGTTTTTTAACCAGCATTGCTTAGTTTTAAACTCCGGACAGCAATCCGAGTAACATAATGTACTGCTGTTTTGTTTGATTGATTTGGTTTATTTACGGACGTTCTTTAACACCACAGGTCATCAGCGTCCCATTCTATTCAGGGCGTGAAACTGCCGACAAATTTTGCTCAGAGGCCTCTTCTTTCAGTCTTGAGGTTCTTTATCGTGCCGTAAATGTACGACAAGGGACCCACGGCTTTACTTCCCTTCCGAAGGAAGCCATACTTAGGAATTTTACGCCCGAAAAAATCCATCGATCCTGGCCCGGATCGAACCTGCGATCTTGGGTTTAGAAGGCAAGTATAGTTACCGTACACAACCAAGATCGACGAGGAGTGTCAACAAGTTTCTAGCTGACTACGAAAATGGAATTTGAAAGTTAAATTTATCTGATTTTTTTTTCACTTGATTAAATCTAAGTAATACATTTCGCCTCAATTGCTCCTCCAACTAACCCAAAGACATCGTGATCGGAACATCTTCGTCCACGAAGGCATTTCTTCAGGTTTCGAAAAAGAAACTACTCACAAGGGCCAGGCTTGATAAATGACTAAGCTCCAGTACCCACAATAAAAACTCTTACTTTTTGGGATCTGTGACAAGGTCATTATCGTGAAGCAGAAACACGACCGCTGTCAGGTTTCTATGCCGTTTCTACTTAATGACCTCATAGTCATCATAAGTAGTTCATGTAGAAGCTAGGTTTCTGCAAATCCCAAGAGCAGAACATTCTCTGTATCACAACAAATGGCTATTTTCTGACTGGCTGATGCACATGAAATTACTTTGGGGTGGGGAGCTCTTTCCATAAACTCTTGTTTCGTTTCTGGGTCATGGCGATGAATATTTCGTAGACTTTCGTAGATGAGGTTTAAATTCTCCTAACGAAATTCCTGGAGTTAGCATTTGAACTGATCTTTGATATCATCATATGATAGATTGTGAAATGCCTAACTCGCGAACTATAACATTATTCTTGACATGACTATCTTTCGTAATCATAGCTTTCACTTTATCATACACGAAGATGCTTTCACAGAATGCCTTATGTGAAGGCCATCTTCAATGGACTCCTGGCTCTTTAAATTGCTTGGCATAAAGGCTACGTAGATGGAAGGTATACCATTATTATAAATAACATTTATCTTTCCTTGGAATTCTTTAGGCTTCTTACCTTCCTCCGTGAGAAATTTAATCACGGAACGAAGCTCAAAATCATCATTTTTACTATAGATCCGTACCGCAACGCTCTTTACTACCCTCAGCTCCCAGCGCATATGCAGTGCACATGGAGAGCATTTTGGGCCCTTAAGTTTATATTGTTAGACCCAACACACTTAGAAAATCAGATACCAGACGCTCGAAACCTGTGTATACCTTGTATTATTATACGGGTGCCAGACATGGTCACTAACAGAAAATCAAAAGAACAAAATTCAAATATGCGAAAGAAAACTGCAACGCAAGATACTGGGAATAATTTTGAAAGACAAAATACCTACAGTATTAATAAACCAGTTATTTCAGACAACAGACATCGCACAAATAGCTACCAGAAGCAAATGGCAATGGAGCGGTCACGTCGCAAGAATGCAGGACAATTGGTGAACCTACAAGATCTCCATGTGGGACCCCCGAATAGGAAAAAGGATACAAGGCAGACCCAGAAGAAGATGGACAGACCTCTTCAAGGAACATGCAGGTCAAGAGTAGCAAGAGGAAGGGAAAAATGGAAATCTCTCGAGAAAACAACTAGTGCAGTGAGGAATGGAGTAACCAAAGAACAAATCAGTCAGTGTCATAAACAGTATACGAATAATTAGCGTGGAATAGCTCACGGCGTTAGGAAAAAGCGAGCTTTCCCTGCTTGTTAGGAGGCCTTTGCCCTCAAGGGTACAATGGGCTAGCTTTATCTTTATCCCCCAATGATGCATGCTATTTGAAAGCGTCACATTAATTCTCTACAAAGGAGCAGTCCATTGATCGCGTTAAGTATTATTATCATAAAAACACAAGTATAGCTTTTCAACGAAATCACCCTTTACTTCAATAAGTTTTTCATAACTCTGGATTAATATTTCAACCCCCTAAAAAATAGGCCGGAGCTTTGTCTGCAAAATGCTGAAAAACAGCGACCCTCAACTCTTATCGTTCATAAATCTTCGCTTTAAAGGGAGATGTCAGATTTAAGAAAAGGTAATCGTCGCAGGGGGCAAAGCCTGGGCTGTACGGTGGATGATCTAGCTCCTGAAAACCACATGTTTTCGCAGCAGCGTGTGGACTGGTGCGTTGTTGTACAGCAGGGAAACTCCTTGACTCAGCATTCCACGCCTATTTTCGTTGATGCAATAGCACAGCATTGAACGAGTACTTCACAGTTACCGCTGTGTTCCTTTCTTTTAAGTCTATCATAAGAATTCCTCTGCAATCCCCAAAAATTTTTCGCATGATTTTTCTTCAGGAACTGTATAACCTTCGCCTTTCTTGAAATACTTCACCCTTCATTCGATACTTCAATGAATCTCTTTTTGAAATAAGGACATAGTAGCGGTCCATAGTTTCATCTCCGTGAGGATGAATTGCCCTCTCATTGCCACGAAAAAGGTTCATACACTCAAGGCAACCTTCCACGCGTACTTGTATTTGAACTGCTGAAAGAATTGGGGCACCCATCTTGCAGTGACCTTCTGCACATGCAAATATTAACAAATAGTGCAAAGCGCAGTTATTTTGGAATATCCTAACCATGAAGATTTTAGTTTTATCTTTAGACGCCTTCGCTTAGAGCTTCCCCGTAAACAAGGTAGATGTTTTTTTGAGTCAACAATTCCCCGGCCTCCCCTCATTTGTGTCATTTTCAAGGTACTCCATGCCCAAAAGAAATACTTTTGCCTACTCCTTCACAGTGGAATATGCAGAGGAAGCTTCCCCATACACACCATTAAGGCGTTGTTTAATATCACTGGGCGAAAGCCATTCTTTAGTTAAAATTTTAATTACTGCTCTATGCACAATTTTGAACAACACGGTGTATTATGAAGCACATCCGTTTAAATTTCTTTCGCCAAGGAAATGAATGCCATGGCTGGAAAGAAAGCAGTGCCTACTCTCCTGAAACATGCTAGCATCTGATATCTTCCAGCTCAGGCCGGAAACTTATGGGTCGCATGTACCTGTGAGAAACAATGCATTTACGATTACTTAAAGCGTTTTTATTTCTGATGCTTAGGTAAATTAAACCACAGAATAATGTACCCATTATTTACATCGAAGCTAAAATCATTGCGCATGCCAACAACAAAAGAAAAAGCTACAAAAGTGCTTTTCTTAACCCCACCATATGTTAAGCTGCTCTGTTGCAGTATCCAGTTAGCAGAAGCCTTCAAGGTGAGGCAAAACACTTTAAATTAATTGACAACCATCCTTCATTTTTGCCGTCAAGAAGTAGAGTGCGTATAAATTGAGCATTGAATTGAAAAATAAGCGCTTAGCGCACAACCGATTCTATCACGTAATAATTTAATTATCACTACAACTCCGATTTCAGTCCTGATGCTAGAGTTATGTAACGTTGTCAAGGAACTCCCAAATCTTTGTATGCTAAAAATCGGCCAATTCTAATTTTATGAAGATTTTTATCTCACTTGTTACGACATGGCGAAACTTACAATTTTTAAGCACAAGTAAAAATGAATACCGCTATTGCGGGCCATTTTTGGAAGGCAGAAAAAAATTCGAAATATTCAAGTTGTTTTGTTCTACAAGGTTGAAAATATCATTAATGTATTAAATGTTAAAATGTTGCATACGCAAAACATTACGACATAGCACAGACTATGATATATTTATGAAACAACTACGAAACCGCATGAGGTTGGAAGTTGGCCGAGCGCAATTTTTTTTCCCTCCATTTAATGATTGTTTGTGAAACATGAAATCTGTTTTTGCTCTTTAAACATTTATCAGTGGAAGTACACGCGGAATGCCAATTATGGGTTCAATGGCTCATGGTATGTGTACATTAAGTGTTAATTACTATTTTCTGTATGGTTAATGTTAACGAACATTCAAAGCCATGTGATTAACTCCGTTTTAGGAAAAAACAAAATTCTGGAAACATGTGCATTATAATGCACGTACATAATTAACATTGCCGGAAAATAAACCCTTAGCGTCCAATTTGACGCAACTGATTATAAGCAGAAATGTGGATAGGGCGTTGTACATAATCGAGATTTTCGCTGGAGTTTAAAGCGTGTGCCTTCTTTCTGTATCTATATTTGTAAAACTTAAAACAATGGATACATGAAAATACAGCAATTTCCTATGGAATCAGACCTAATAAAATGAAGTAATGAACGTTAGCAATTCGATTGAATGTTACAGAGAAACACTACTGGGAATGTGAAGTTTAATTAAAAATTCTCAAATTTACTTCATTTTCCACACAATCTTATACATTCCGGCACCGGTTTATTGCATTTCTCACATTTTGTTTGTATGGTGTTTAACACACGTTTTAACTACTGAGGCATCACAGACGGTGAACACTGATGATACATGAGATGGAATGATCAATTGGGAAAGGATTTTTTTTTTTTTAAAGGAAGAAAGTATTCCAGGCCTAATTTAAGTGCACTTCCCCGACATTTGCCACTTATAAGAACCAAGAAAAACCTAGAAAAAAACACCTCAGTCAGGGGTCCTGATGGGAATCGAACCACCTCTCGCTCACGAGTCCGCCCCTTTAACGACCTCGGCCACCAGTAGCGGTGAATTTTTTTTCCTACATCATCCATTACCCTAGGCTGATATCCTCATTCTAGATGTTGTTTCTTGTACAAATAAAAGTTTCTCTTCAATGCAATTCTGTATACAGTAGCTCTGGGTTACACCATGTCCCTCAACTCAATTGTCAGGAACATCTCTTCCTTCAGACAGTTCCACACGCAATAATTTGCTGGGTTTAATATCTGGCGATCTCTAGGAAGAACTGAAACTACATGTTAAGTTCTTAAGGGCATGAAGCTGCAGAAAGGCTACTGAACATCGAGTCTACATTTGTAATAACAGTGAATAAGCCCGATACGTGTTTTGTAGAGATAGCAATAAGTACTTCTTTCTAAAAATAGAAATGAATAACATACATTTATACGTACGTTGAAAACTGTAATTCAAGCACAGCAATCAGAAACTGTCTCGTCATGGCGATGGGGAAAGAAAATTATACAAATAAAATTATCCATTTTTGTGTAATAAGGCAATGTTCAAATTTTTTATGATTATTGCCTCTTATTTTAGAAAAATTATGTACAATGCCTTAAAATTATTCCCACAATGCTAGCCAATTCTAAGTAAAGTGTCATTTGAGCTACGAACTGGCACAGCGCGGCTGTGTACTGAGAGAAGCTGGTCGTCACAGCCGTATAATGCATCTACAGGTAGCAGCTTGTAGTTAGAGGAAGACTTTGTAAGTGAATGACTGTGCGCTCGTTCGTTACTGGGTGTTCTCAATGTGTGTTAATTGTTCTTCGTTAGTTATGTCACAATATAGTAAGTATAGTTGAGAAACTGTTTCCCGATTTCTTAAAAAGTTACGAAAGACTGGATCTCTCAGTAACAAAAAACGTGTTGCGAACCGCCGAACGTGTACTTATGGAAGGAAGAAAGGTTAAAAGAAATACAGGAATTTTCCACGCAGATGCTGGCAATGCAATGCCGCTGAGGGGCAACTTTTCAACATCTTTTATAATACATGATAGTGGTTATTATTATTAACAGTTTTAAATACAACACAATTTTATGTTTTCAGTAAAAACATAAATACTAAATTTAAAATATTAACTTAACGTTGTGCGACTTATCTCCCTTTTGCATCGGCTGCATTTTCTCAGTAGGCAGTGTTATTATAAAAATATTACAATACTCAAGTGCCTAGATAAAAACACAGCCTTAAACATTAAACCTACTTACTAATGGTTAATATTATAAGCGTTTTTTATCTCCTGTTTTGCTATTGTAAGAAAGAGAACTGGCCTAAATAGTTATCAGTTATTTTGGGCGTTAATTCTACATTTATTTACTATATTATTTACATATTAGTTAAGTAAGTACTGAGATGCAGATAACGCCACTGTTGGCCGGGATCGTTAAGCCACGGACTCGTGAACGGAAGGTCTGGTTTTCGATTTCCACCAAAACTGTCCTTCCTTACTGAGCTTTTTCCTCAGTCCTAATAAATGGCAAATGCCGTGGTGGTGCCATAAACTTAGGACTGGAACGCTGCCTTCCTTAAAAAAGGAAAGCTTTGACACCAGCCACGGAGAAAAATTTAATTCAAATAGTTTTCAGGTCAAATACAGTAAACGAATATTATATAAAGTTACTAAATAATTTTACAAGAGTATCAACTTAATGAAAAGCAAGGCAAACAGTATTTATAAGGGATTCAACGTTCTTCTTCTTCTGTTCCGGAATGTTTCATTACTTGAATTAAAGATATTCGTTTTTTGTTTTTCTGCCTTTCGTTTCAACTGTTTTGCTCTGTCCCCTAATGATAATGCTGAGCCTAGGCATTTCGCACCTATTTTAAATTATATTCCATTTTTCTGTCTGATTTTTTTACTAAAATGTTAGTATTGAAATTTTTTATATTAATTATATACTATTGTAACTCATCTTCAATCTAATAGTTTGTTCTTTGACTCCGTAAGACTGACATAATCCTAGTACTTTTGTTAAGCAGAGATTATTTGCTATCCTCCAAATAAAGTATCATATGCTATCTCACCGACACCGGTGGCCGTGGTCGTTAAGGCTACGGACTCTTGAGCGGGAGGTCCGGAGTTCGAACCCCACCACGACCGTTCTCCCTGACAGGTTTTTTCCAGGTTTTCCTCAGTACTCATAAATGGCAAATGCCGGGGAGGTACCCTAAACTTAGGCCTGAAGCGTCTCCTTCCTTAAAAAATCCTTTCCCAATAAATCACTTCATTTCATGTATCATTAGTTCTCACCACCTGTGCTGCCCCAGTAGTAAAAAGTGGCGTTAAACAAACAAACAAAAAAAAAAAAATATGCTATCTCCGAGCAGTTGTGCGAATCGTAAATCTTATTCACAGCTTAGTGTTAAATCTCAATTATTGCTACCTCTAAATTTGTTTTGTGTTTTATAATTAATGTCATCTCACGTCAAGTGAAATAGCGATATTCAGATTCGTGTAAAAGAAATCGATAATTTGCATTTCCGCAAGATCTGTGGTAGCAGATTTCACTTGTCCCTCCTTGTCACTGTAATGGCAAATCAAGTGGAGAAGGATATCCGCTCTTGGGGAAGATTGGCGGAAAAGGGGTAGAAGTCTGAGATGAAGGGAATGAATGATTTAAAGCAATAAGAGATTTGATTATAACCTCATCCTTCTGCTCTACGCTGCTTTATCCCCCTCCCCTTTTCTTCTCTTCCTCCACGGAGTTCTCTGTTTTAAGGGAACGAAATCTAGCGGAATCAAAAGCGGTTGCAAATTGTTTGCGCTAATTTTCACAAATTTCGATCAAAAAAGCTGGGTAGTTTGAAGGGCGTTATTCTGCAGAGCCGGCATTGTATAATCCTTCACTTTGCATTAATTGAAGCTCCTTTAGAATTATTTCTGAAGAGAGAAAACATTTCTGATAGCATGAATACTTTTAAAGCCTTCTTATATAAAGATTTTAAAACCAGTGTGTAAACCATATACAAAGGATCATGGCTGAAATTTACTCATCGAGGTGAACTTGGCTTTAGACGTTGGTATACCAGAAAAAATTGACATTCTAATAATTAATTTACTAGAAGTTGAATCCCGACCACATTTTGGAGTTGTAAAATGGGAATCATTAAACCCGCGTAACATATTCCCTTTTTTCATAAATAATTCCATTTGTACAGACTTAGAACTGTCTACTGCTAATTACATCAGTTAATAAATACTAAGGTAGGTCCATAAGTTTCCGGCCTATTTTCTGCGTATGATAAAGACAAAAAATATATTACACTTTTCAACATAGTTACCCTTTATTGCAATACAATTCTCACGTCTTTGAATTAACATTTCAATCTGACCCTCCAAAATAGCCAGAAGTCTTGTCTGCAAAATGGGCCTAAAGAGCATCCATCACTTCTTCGTCACACTGAAAGTTCCTTCCTCAACGATCCTTCTTGAATTTTGAAAAAAAAAAGAAAAAAAAAAAAAAAGGAAATTGTCACTGGGAACTAGATCTGGACTGTAGGGTGGATGGTCGATCTCCTTGAAGCCGGATTTCTTCACGGCTTCCTTTGCAACAAGAGCTGTGTGCATAGGCGCGTTGTCGTGAAGAAGGCGCACATCATCACTCAGCAATCCTCGCCTTTTCTCTTTGATGGAAGCACGTAGTCTGTGCAGTAGGCCAGCATAGTACTCCCCATTTACTTTGGTATTCCTCTCCTTGAAGTCAATGAAGAGATTCACAGTTCCAAAAGATTGTGGCCATGATCTTCTTGGTTGACTGCGTGACTTTGGCCTTTACAGGCGGTGCTTTGCCAGGTTTACGTCACTCCATTGATTTTCTTGTGGACAAGGGATCATAGTAAAGGACCATAGTTTCATCTGCTGTAACAATGGTTTGCAGAAATTATCTCTCTGTCGTTGCTATGGCAGAGCTCCAAAAATACCTGACAACAGATGCCTCTTTACTGCTTTTGGACTAAAGAAAAAAGTCTAGGCACCCATTTTGCATTGACCTTATTCATGTTTAAATGTTTATGAATAATTCGAAGGACTATTGTTGGAGGAAGGACCAACCTTGCTGTTATTTCTGTAACTTTAAGCCGCCGGTCTTCCATACTTTCTCCTTCAAGAGTGAGCACCTCCAAGGGCCGACCTGCATGCTCTTCGTCTTCAATGCTTTCTCGACCCATTCGACAAAATTTGGTCCTTTCTTTTAAGGTGGAATATGGGGGGAGGTTTCCCCATATACATCGTCCAATCGCTGTTTAATTTCATTTGGAGTAAGTCCTTCTTTTGTGGAGAACTTAATAACAGCTCGAAACTCCATTTGGACATGTTATACCTCATTTATGCAATTGCATATGTTAACAACTGAACACAGCGGAATGGAAGTTATTATTTACTTAACAGATAAAGATTTTATGAAGGCGATAATCTTTATCTGCGAGGCCGGAAACTTGTGGACCTATCCTCGAAGCTATAGGTTGGGTTAAAACGTATTATCGCTCTGGCATTTGAAGTTGTGGTATATTCACTGTTACGAAACTAATCTTATTAATAACTCTATTTGATTGATTGCTTTTATAATATTTTGCTCTTGATATTTCTGGTTATAAGCTCTCACTTTTGATCTGTTATTTATGGGCTGCTTCAATTTTTACATATATTTATTATTGAAATTTCGTTAATATACCAGCGTCTAGATGTAACTAAATATTTTAAGTATAGGCGTTTTGCAGGAAAATAAATTGCATGCCTGGGAGGGCTCAGTTCTTAATATCCTTTAAAACAGATGTTTTGTACCTCCATACGCTCCGCCCCGTGATTGTAACATTACTCATTGCCTTTTAACTCCAACGTTACGTTTCATACTACGTCCTCTGGCTGTAAATTAAATTGGTTTACGGGTTATGCCATAATCCCATGTCGCATCACCAGTGACCACGGTATTCAGCATCTCATTTATACGTGAGCATTTCCTGCGTAACTTCAAGGCAGAGACAGAGACAGCTGATTCCATACTAGATGATCAAATGACACACCTTTGAATGACACATAGTTGATGGCTTCTCGGAATACTGCTTAAACCACCTTTAATTTTGTTTCCGCTTGTGCATATCCTAGCATCTGGTAAAACTTGATACAGTACCGCGTTTCATCCCTTCAACAGAGTTGATTTGTTTGTTTGTTTATTTATGGACGCTCTTTAACATCTCAGGTCATCAGCGTCCCATTCTATACAGGGCATTGAAACTGCCGACAAATTTTGCTCAGAGGCCTCTTCTTTCAGGCTTGAGGTTCTTTATTGTGCCGTAAATGTACGACACGGGAACCTCGCTTTACTTCCCTTCCGAAGGAAGCTATACTTTGGATTTTTACGCTCGAAAAAATCTATCGATCCTGGCCGGATTTGAACCCGCGATCTTGCGTTTAGAAGGCAAGTATGGTTACCACTACACCACCAGGGCCTACACTTCAACCAAAATGGAAAGCAACGATAGAGATCCCACACATCAAATAACCAAACATCTAGTGAGACCGCAAAAAATCATGTATAATCATGAAGGTTTTCACCACGGCACATAAATCTGCCTTCATAAAGTCATTGGTTTGCTCCGGAAAAAAAAAATCGGATATGTAGAGGGTGCCAAAAAAATGTATACACAATTCAAGTAAAGAAAAACCTGTGTTAACATAACAAAACTGAATTCACACAAACAGAAAAGGATGAGCACTAATCATCTTAGACTTTTACAGTTACAACAGTTGCTCAAAATGCCCACCATCGGCGTCGATACACTTGTGAGTATGTTGAACTATTGATTGAGCAGCGTTAGCAAAAGTGTCCTCAGCACATGCCGTTTCAATTTCGTCCCGAAGTGCTGTCAGTGTAGCTGGTTTTCTACGGTATACAACATCCTTAAGAATTCCCCATAGGTAGAAGTCCAACGGTGTTAGATCCGGAGAACGCGGTGGAAACTCAATTGTACCTCTTCGTCCTATCCAGTGCCTTGGATGGTGCCTAGGATAGTGCCTTGGATCCAGTGCGCGGGGCTTGTTGCTGTGCGAGGACTCCCAGATCTGCCCTTGTGAACATTCCATACGATACCAAGAGTCAAATTTGTCTCGAATGCGTGCAATTGTTACTCGCGTTGGCGGTTCTGTTTGTACACATGTCTCCATTGCCTTTGAACTTCAACAACATTCTCGGTTTTCCAACTCTACTTCATAATTACTTTCCGCTGTTCAAACGATAATCATGGCTCCATTTTGTTGTAGCAGCATTAGCTGGAGTCACATCTGTTTACAGAACAGCATACGATAATCATGACTTTATTTGTTCATTGTTGATTTACCTATCACGTAGCAACGCTATCATAATGAGTCACATCTATGAACACCATACTATACAATACTATTGCTTTTCGGTTCAACTTTGAATTATATTACATAGATATTTACTGTGAAAGTGGTACATATTTTGACACCCTCGGTATTTTGTAAATATCTTGTAAAAATTATTCTTAAAATGCTAATATTAGAATTGTGTTCCGTTTGTTATTCGAGGTTACTTAAAAAAGAAAAAGTTTCACGGTAGAGGGGAGAAAAGGCTGTCTTTGTTGGCTTCAAGAACATACCTAATCGTAGAAAAACTGATATCTTGTTTAGTTTTGGGTAACGCCAAACATGTTTAAAATACTTCTGTAAAGCCCATAATTAGAGAGCAGTTTCAACCATTCTTTGACTTCATCTTCAAAGAGAGTGAACCACTAGCTCAGAAATTTACCAGTTTGTTCTTTGTCTCAAGTCAAACTGCAACTGTGAAGCGTGGTTTTTTGAAAATAAAAGAATAACATGTTCCGAATGTCAACGGCAGAAAATTCATAATATAAATGTGATTAGATGTTTCAGTAGAAAGAAGAATTCTAGTTTTACGTAGAATTACTTAATTGCAGTAATAAACTTATGGTAGAGGGTCTCATGACATGGTTTACTTAATTTTACTTTTTCGTTTGCTATGGCATCTACTTCTGGACTTGAATTATACCGAGAGATATCCTCAAAATATAGAGAGTTGCAACATGTTGAAACAAAGTCAAGATCACCCAACAAACACACGTGGTACTAGACAATATAATGAACAACCAAACAGATATATTCATATTTTTTGTATTGAATCAGGTTACAGTGAAACAGAAGACGGAGAGATGTCAGAGTGGAAAGTAGTGAGAGAAACACCAGGTAAGCACTAATAGTTTTCAAGGCTTTAAAACTTGTATACCTGGCTCCGCAAGCAACAGTTGTTCCCTTTGCTTCCTTAGAACTATAGTAAAATATTTGAAATGTGTGGTGCTTTCTTCTCTTAGAGCGCGGAGAAGCGCCATCTGTTGTTAAAGCCGTCGGAGCGTTGTCTTTCTTTGTACATTCCTTGAGGTAAGGGAATTTGTTTCACTTTGTGTGTTACTGCTTTTATAACGTCATAAAGCCAGCCAGAACATTTTAGAACATAGAATATTCATATATGGTTCGTACGTGAAACATACTTTTGCAGAAAAGTAAGACGGCGATTTGTAAAGAAATTCTCCATTGCTCCTATACATGTGCTTTTCGTAATCTCTTGAACAGATTTAGAATAAGGGGTTTATTCTCGATTTATTGAAAGAAAAAAAAGAGCGAACGTCGTGTGCTCACCAAGAAGAAACTTGACAAAATTCATAAATATTAACACGAAGGCCCAAAGAGATCTTTGCAACAACAGGAAACAAAAAATTCGTAAACCTCTGCTTAGAATGGCACCAAACTTTTAACACTAAAACCACATAAGGTATCTGTTGCTCAGGAATTGCAGGCACGTGGTAAGGTAAATAGAGTAAATTGCTGCTGCTGGGCTTTGAATAATACTAAGAATGACTCATGAATGACAAAGCATGGTTTCATGTGGGACAGATTAACAGTGGAGTGCAGAGAAATAAATCTTGTACACGAAATATTATTTCGTGACCGCAAAGTAGAGTATATGCTGCGCTTACAGAATTATAATACCTATACTTGATGAAAACAGTATGAATTCGCAAGAAATAACACAACCACAACATTCTTCAAATTGAACAAGGATTTTTAAACAACACTTCACTACAGCAATACAGCTGATTCCTCCTTAGCTTTAATTGAGGAACATTTTGAATATAGGGTCATTAATAAGCGGGATTCTCAGGTCTTACCATATATAATTTCTGTTTATGGAGAGCTTGATTATTAAAGTGCATTAGAAAACCCATAAATGAAATATACGAACAGATATTGCAGAACTTTCACAATAAGCTGCCTCTGGCTCCTCGTCGATTACAGAGTAATTGAAATAATTAATATTTTTAATTTTAGAATCAGTGATTCAGTAATTACGTGCAAGTATGTTGTGCATGTTTCTATCAGTGGAGGGATTTTAATGACATAACTGTATTTATAGAATTAAGAGTGAAGAGTGTTTAAATGCGTTCATAGTGTGTAATTTTTGGTAATGTTTAAGAAATAACATGTACTAATATAGCAAGTTAAGGAAAAACTTACGTCTTTCGCCGATCACAGAAAGATTTGGCAAAAAGTCAGACAATGCAAGATCTTGTATCTTGTATCTTCTTCTGGTATGCAGATAGGGTTGGAAATGCCCCGCCTCAGGCAAGACACCGGCCTGTTTGGTGGCAAAGTTGTGCGTGTCCGAAGAGTCATTGACAGTAACGTATGAAATGTTTAAAACCATTTTATTGACGAATAGCGGAGCATTTGGCTTGACCAAAATGGTCCAGCGAATAGAAATGAAATTCAGTGAGGTAATCACTGACCTATGAGTGACGTTAACACAAAATTGACGGGAGTATTTCGCGCCATTGCCCGTGATAGCGTTATATTATACTGTGTATAAAAGGAATGGATTTTGCCCAAAAAGGAGTATCAGACGTGTGGCTGCTGTTGCCCAGAGATCAGCGAAAGAGCGGCCTAAGTACTAAGTACCAGTTCCGGCGGCAACGAAGTTTGATTGTCACTCACCACGCTTATTATCGATACATCATTGAGCTGCGCTAAGAATTATGTTTAATTAACAATCTCTTCGCCCTCGGTACCGTTTGGTTAACGCAATAAATTAAAGAGTTTGTCAAGATTACCTTGCCTGTGGTTCGACGTGAGACGTGAGTTTGCCTGAATATTCATGTTAAGGATATTAAACGATATCAGCAACTAAATCACGAGGCGTTATTTATAGCCACCTTTTGCAACGGAATTCCGTTCACTCATTCCTTGCTGGTTCACAGCCGCCAAAATCCAGCGAAACGCCTCGAGAGAGTTTCATCGAAGAAGATTGGGATGGCTCTGCAGCAGTCGTGGGATTACCGCAGCAACCATACAGCCCAATTCCGTCCCCAACCTATTAAACCCATTTCAAACCCGTGAGTGTAAACTTTCTTAAAAGTTGTGAGGGATGTATGCCGGCACAAGGACACCATTTTCCAACATCTTCTATGACAAAGATAGGAGATTACTGTAATTGTAATTTACATGAGAGAGCTTTTAATTGAGGGATTATGTGTAACCCACTCAGTCGACAGCAGCCCCGCGAGCCACGTTCTCACGGTTGTGCGTCCAGTTGAAAACATTGTACTATAAGTGATAAAACTTTTGCCGCAAGAAGATATACGTTATATGAAGAATGCGTTTTTAAAACACATACTTTTACCCTACCATAATAAAACTCTGTGGAAGCTTTTTTCGTATTCTCATTTACTTCCTCTCATTCTTCTTCGGTCAATTGTCCTCTCCATCCTTTACTTCCACCTGAGCTCACTCATTTTTGAACACTTTCAATACAGCACCCATCCCTGACTTAACTTCTTTGACTCCATTCTTTTCAATTGTAATAAATAATGGGAAAATTGAAACATATGCTTTTGGGGTATTAAGACCTTATCTTGGGATACTTTCTTTTTGCTAAATGTTTATTATCTATTTCTTAAAATAACATTTACTACAAAAATTGGAATTCTTTAAATAAGGGAGGCATTTCTGGTTATAAGTCCAAGTTAGAAATGTTGTACCTATCTTGTGCTGATTATTTCGATGCTTTCTTTAAAAGGACTGATTAAATTTACCTTAATATGATGTCATCTTATGATCTTCATCTATAATTTTCTTTAAAATTCAAATTATCATCCGGATATTATCTCTTTAAAATATTTTCTTCACTCGTTGAGTTTTACACCATCTCTCCGTTAGATGTTTCGAATTGTTTTTATATATAACCTTGGTACATTAAAACCGTTAACTTTTCCACTGAATCCAGGCAGTCTTTTCTCTGAACCTACTCTAAGTTTGGTATAGACTTTCTTCGTTAGTTGTTGCATTTTATAATTTAAAATGGGCTACTTCTTATTTTGCACTCTTTCGTTTCGGAAGATACTTTATCCATCATTTTGATACTACAAATTGAACTTTGTGTTTGATTCAATTATAATTTTTTTTAAAAAAACAGAATTTATATACCGATCAAACAACTCAAACATTTGAGTCATTCTTAGCGGAGGAAACTACAGAAGCGACTACCAACTATGGAATCATTCGTTTTTTTTCATTTTGTTCTGTGTTACTTCATTATTTACACAATGCATATACTATTAACGTATTTTATCTTTATTTCATTTTGTTCTACGCTTATTTATCTTAAGAATATATATCCTGAGGTATATTGATATCAAAAACACAAAATGTCATTGCAAAGAACTCAAAATACCCTTGCGGAATGTGAGTAAACCAAGTTAAAATGATGGTTACAACATGAAATCAGTGCTTCCCCCTCCTCATTTTCTTCATCTCCTTGCTCCCCATTCTACAGCAATGCTTCTGAATCTCAATGACTTAAATGGAGTTTGTTTACATTTTATCACATATCTTTATTCGGTATTACTACATTACATTTTCAGCTTACAGTATGAAACTGGTCATCGGCATAACGTTTTTTTCTCTAAATTTGTATTAACTGCAATACAAATGTAAGGGAATATATTCCAAAATTATTAATATAAATATATTGAAGCTAAAGCTGTGAGAACTCCACCGGAAATGTTTTAGCAGAAGCATCGGCAGGAAGGCTGCCATTTCGGCTATTTAACAACATATGGCCTGACCCCATTGGCAGCATACATCAGAACATATGCACTCACATAGTACTGCTCACCGGATCTTATTTGCGCCGCAGCAAAACATCTTGCCTAATAACTGTGACTTGATTTACATTGCAGAAAATCAAGCCAATATTAAGTACCTTGATCAAAATATAGCACCGTTTAGGGAGGACAACACTTAACTTCTTAAGTCAAAAGTTTGTAGAACCTAACAACGATAACTTCCGCCAAGTACAGAAAACTACAGCAAAACAACTACAAGACCGAAGTATATAAACGCCAGACTTGAAGTTTTACAGTCATCTGGTTTTAGCGAATCCCGAAGGAGTGAATTGAGGTTGTACCCATGAAACGATTTTTGAAAATTTTCTTTAAATCTCCATCGATCCCACTTACTAAGCACCAAAATGAAGATGAAAAAATGTGTGTGTGTGTGTGTGTGTCTGTGTTTGTGTGTGTGTAAAAACAACCTAAAAACAACAATATGTAGTATGATGTTCTGTAAACAGATGCGACACACATTACATTATGCTAGCATGTTACAACAAAATGGAGCCAAGATTATCGTTTGAATAGCGGAAAGCAATTTTGAAGTGGTATTGGAAAACGGAGAATGATGTTGAAATTCAAAGGCAATGGAGACGTGTGGAGAGAACAGAACCACCAACGGGAATAACAATTGCACGCAGATTTGGGCACGCCAGCTACACTGGCAGCACTTCGGGAAGGAATTGGAAAGACAGGTGCTTCAATCGCTGAGGACACTTTCGCAAACGTTGCTCAATCAGTAGTTCAACGTAGTCAGAAATGTATCGATGCCGATGGTGGCCTTTTTGAGCAACTGTTGTAGCTGTAAAAGTCTAAGATGATTAGTGCTCATCATTTTCTGTTTGTGTGAATTTAGTTTTGCTATTTTAACACAGTATTTTCTTTGCTTGAAGTGTGTATACACTTTTGGCCCTCTGTATATATATATATATAGACGATTTGGTAACAAACGAATAATCGAGTCATTTAACCAACAAAATTGGACCATTAGGATTGTAGGTTAACCTAAAACAAAAATTTAAAAATCGCTCTAGCGGCCCGCAAAAATTGTTTTTCTCAACTAAACTTGGTATATTCCATTGAAATAAAATAAGTAAAACTGTTTTTGAAAATAAGTGAAATCAGGCAATTAAGAATGGGGCTATCCTGAAAACCAAACTTAAAAATCGCTCAAACAGCACCAACATTTAATTTTCTCAACGAAATTCGGTATATACCATTTAAATGAAAGAAGAAAAATACTTTCTGAAAATCTGGGTAATTGGACGACCATAAAGAGTGGGGATATACCTGAAAAACGAAATTTAAAATGCACTCAAGCGTCACCAATTTTTAATTATTTCCTGGTAAGTCTCTGCTCTCTCTCAAATTATGTAAATTCAATATGTAACTTCTTTACTCTAGCGTTCTAGGAGCTTCACAAGTTCAGCTCCTGCTTGGCGGATTTTTCTGTTTTAACTTCTTCACTCCCTTTGCAATCCAGCGCGGTGTTCTGCCGCTCATTCTCAGCATCGAATATTATCTGAGCTATAAATAATGTTGTATAAGTACACTTGCTCCTTGCTTGCAGTAGATATTATTATTCGTCACTAGCAATCTTTTCCCTACTAACTACAAGTCAATGAACTATATTACATGTTATTAGCAATCTACTCGTACATATTTATTATAATTTAATTTAATCTAAATTGACATGTGTACATTATATTGTAAGCAATTATTCTTGTACCTTTTATTTGCTTTTTAATAACCTTGAAAGCAATTATTTTTGGAGATACTGCTGGTATTACATAATAAATCTGAAGTTAGAAATACCTTTGCCTTACGCGTCAAAATACTTTGAAGCAGAAGTAGGGTTCGGTTCAGTTTGCATTAGTCACGCTTGTACGCAGCTTGGAGTCGAGTGCCCTGCTGTAACTCCCCATTGCCATTTTACAAAAGGTACATCCCTTCCGCACAAGCCAGCGTCTACATTCTATGGAGAAGTTTACCCGGATCGTGTACATTAAGGTGCAACGTGGCCGAAAACGCTCCCTTTGTACGACGCTTGTTAGTAATCGAGTTCACACCAGACATCACCTGGCTTCCCCTTCCAGTAATGAGGGAGGCATAACGATAATTGAACCATGAAGTCGTCTCCATGGCGACCAGTAGAAGGGGGAAGATGCACCAAACTTTTGAAAACCTCTCACGTAACACAAAACACGAACCTGTGTAAACATAATCTGATTAAACCTTAGATCTTTTAGTTTTAAAATATTAACTTTTAAATACCACTATAACGTCTCATCTTGGTCAAGAATCCTTGAATCGACGCGTATGTTTCATTCCTATTTCTACAATTGTTGTAATTTAATAATAGTAATAAACTTGGTTAACTTTTTGATTAGCTGAATTAAAATTACAGATGCCATAACATTCTTAAAAAGTTTAACTTACTACTCCAGGGTAAAATTACATAACGTTCTAAAGTAATAATTTTGAATTTCTATTTCATAACACAAGGTTTATGAATTATTTTAATCGTTAAGTTTTATTGCTTAAGTACTTCATAATTACCAAAATACAATACATTCTAAACTGTTATTTTGCTGCGCAGGAACTATGCGTTATAGCGATCGTATTTAAACACGCGCAAAACATTTCGTACTGTTTTAACGTAAACTACACATTTATATCCATATGGGATGTAGTTAATTCTAAACGCTGTGCGTTTCAGGCATTATTTTTAAAGGCACCATGGGCACTGTACCTGCAGTATGGTTAAAATAAAATTGGGAAGCTATTTTTCTTAATTTTCTAGTGTGGACAATACTTTATGCTTCTTAACTTATCTTGCATAGTACATACTTTAAATGTGCTTCAGTTTTCCTCTGCTGGACTGTTTTTCTCTCTACCAAATTCCTTATGGGTGCTCTTTGACATCTCTCATTGGCGGATGGGTGCAGAATTGCTTTTTGCCATAAAAATCAGTTCGTTGTTATAAATGCATACATTTAAAGAATCTCAAGACATTTTCATTTCATTAGAACATGAAGTACGATGCATGATAGGTTGATGCAACTCTAAAGTGGGAGGTGGGTTAACTTTAGTTGAAAGGTTACTTTCAGGTTAACCGTTTATCATGACATGAGCACGTGCAACTTAATTGCTGCATTTCTGTCTTTCGACCTCGCTCAGGTTGCATTTTTTGCTTCCCACAATTTCGGCAACTACCTCGTCGGTTAGGTTCCACCCTGTGTTCGACAAGCCACACCTTTGGCGTGAACAGCTTTAGCGAATAAGGGAAAGGAAGCGCGGAAGAATATAGTTCTCTATGTGTAGACGCGGAGTAAATACGGTTTGATATTAATTCCTATATTTTCTGCCATAACCTATAGTCGCCATTATTTGAGTTATGTTTTCAATTTTTTCCCCACGAGAGTGGCTCTGTGCATCGCCTTCAGCGCTTCCATTATTTTTCAGAGTTCCATTAGTTATTACAATGGCACCAATACAATACAAAACGACTTCAACAGACGCACGGGTCCATTGGACCGAGTGTGCTTGGAATGTTTGATTTACCATAAGATATTATATTAGATATTTACAATAAGGTATAAAACATATATTCAACATTAAAAATTAAATTAAAAATAAAAATAAAATAAGAAATAGTAGATGAATAATTTTTAAAAATATGTATAAAATATAAATAAATGTGTGTGCGAATGATACACAATTTGATTCAGTAATTTTTTTTCCAAACCACTCTCCGATTATTAGCTTTTTCAGACCTGAGCTGTGCCTTTAATCAGAAATTTACCTATCTCTCCTTTCCTTCCTTGTCTGCCAGCAAAGCCCAGCGTCTCCTTCTGTTCGGTCCTGTAAAGGAGCGAGATAGATCCTTTCCCCTCCATTCTTCCGTACCTTTACTTCAGCCAGAATGTGTCCATGATTCCCCTCCTCACAGATGGGACCAATTCTCCGCCCATGTTCGTTAGTGATCTTAATCACTCTCCATGCCCCTAGCCTGAGCCACGCGAACTCCTATTTAGTGAGTTTAGTCCCTGTTATGGTGTATTGCTATATCCTTTTCCGAATTTGGTTTTAATTGTACTTCCAGCGAAATCATGTCTCTGCATTGTGTAATTGTCCGCTGTCTATTCATGTCCCTCAAGCGGTTCATAACTTTCCTCCATGCGCTCTTTTTATTCCCTTGACCCGCCATCCGAATCGAGCCCGTTTCTATTGTTTCTAGCCTTTTTATTAATTTGGATGCACATATCTTGTTCCTCCCATTCCCAACTGTTCATGATAGCACAATGCCCTAATTAAAGTTTGGTTTCCATGGAGTTCCATTAGTTATAACTTGACTGCTGCAGTGACCAACTCATGCTCTTTGTGCAAGAACACTTTTCGTTACTCGCCTACAGTGTGAGAGAAGTAGATCTAAAACAGCACAGCGAAGTGGAACTTAAATTACTGGAGGGTGGTGGTCTGTCGGTTCGTGCTGATAATTGTGCTACTGATACTCTGCTGTTTCTCGAAGGAGCCATATTGCAAAACGCAGCTCATTTCAAGCGACGGTCATCATCCCAATAGTTAATTCAATCCGTAATGGGAACATTAATGTTTACTTGTTGAATATGAAGGAAAGGCAACATGCGAGAAAGTTCAATATTCATATACATTATTCTGTATTTATCGCGTGTGTTATGAGGATTCCGCCCGTGTAGCAGAAGTCATAAAGCTGAAAGACAATTTATTTATTTCGGTGATTGCGGAGGTATTTATTCTATTTATATTTACGTACAGTTAAATACATCTATTGTCATTGGGCTACACATTAATATTATAATTGTTATTATTAGGACTATTAGCAAATTTAAGTCCATTATTATTACCATTAGTCCGGCCATTTATAAGCGTAATATCACAAGTAATATTACGACTGTTTCACGAATAAAATGAGAATTTAAATATAATTCCTCTAAACTTGGCTTACAAAATTGTAATAATTGTATACTTGCACTTAACCTTTTCAAGCTATCTTGTGACAAAAGAAGAACACCGATTGTCAGTAATGCCAATACAGAAGAGCGAAATACGGGTTTAGGACTATTTCATGCACAGAGGCAGGAATAAAAGTGATATATATATATATACCGAGGGTGCCAAAAATGTATACGCACTTTTACAGTAGATGTCTATTTAGTATATTTCAAAGTTGAACCGAAAAACAACAGTAATGTGTAGTATGATGTTCTGTAAACAGATGTGACTCACATACATTATGATAGCGTTGCAGGTAAATCAACAATGAACAAATGAAGCCAAGATTATCGTATGATGTTCTGTAAACAGATGTGACTCACATTACGTTAAGGTAACGTTGCTACAACGAAATGGAGCCAAGATTATCGTTTGAACAGCGGAAAGCAATTTTGAAGTGGTATTGGAAAACCGAGAATGTTGTTGATGTTCAAAGGCAATGGAGACGTGTGTACAGAACAGAACCGCCAACGCGAGTAACAATTACAAGGATTAGAGACAAATTTGAGACTTATGGTACCGTATGGGATGTTCGCAAGGGCAGATCTGGGAGACCTCGCATAGCAACAAGCCCCGCGCACTGGATCCAAGGCACTATCCTAGGCGCTATCCAAGGCACTGGATAGGAGGAAGAGGTCCGAATGAGTTTCACCGCGTTCTCCGGATCTAATACCGTTGGACTTCTACCTATGGGAAACTCTTAAGGATGTTATACACGTAGAAAACGAGATACACTGGCAGCACTGGAAGAAATTGAAATTGAAACGGAAATAGGCTGCAATCGCTGAGGACACTTTCGCAAACGTTGCTAAATTATTAGCTCAACATACTCAGAAGAGTATCGACGACGATGATGGGCATTTTGAGCAACTGGTATAACTGTAAAAGTCTAAGATGATTAGTGCTCATCATTTTGTGTTTATGAGAATTCAGTTTTGTTATGTTAACACAATCTTTTCTTTGCTTGAAGTGTGTATACATTTTTTAGCACCATCTGTATATTCTGCTTAGAAATCCTGAGATTGAAATGAAAAAAAGTGGACTATTACAATTGCTACCGTTCGATTTTCTAATACAAACTGAGAAAAACAAAATAACACAAAAAAGGAGGAGGATAACATACAGTGAATTCCTAATGACAAGATCAATTTGCATTTGACGCATCACCAAAACGCTTTTCCATTTTCCGTTATGATTGTCGATTGTTCATGCTTTTGTTGCTATCAATAGCTCTGCACCGCCTCTAGCCAAAGTGTTAGTAACGTGTGTTCAGGAATTATATAGTGGAGGTATAGAGCTGGATTAATTGACCACAAGACAAATGGACGTCGCGTGATGAAACGAACGTCATATTTTTTTTTCGATAATTTCACTCCGTAATCCGGCTGTGATTGGTCAAAATTCAAAATTATGTTTCGTTTCATTGGTCCATTTTAAGATGACGCGACATGAGTGAAACAAGTCACCATAATTCCATTTTTTTCAGAGAAAACCCCTACATGTCAGTTTCATGTCACCTACGACATCGTATAGCATAAATAATCTTTTTGAATTGTATTGGAAATTTCCTCAGTCATGTTTCTCTCGCCTTCATAGACATGGTGCTAGAATCTTATTTATGTTTAGTTCAACACTTTCCTACTAAAATCAAGAGAGCTTAAAGAAACAGAACTGGTGTTTTAAAATTAAAATATATTCTTAGAATAGCAGTGCTAAGTTAATTCATCCAGTAACTGCATTTATTTTAAAGAAAAAGATACCAGAAGTTCAATAGTCCCGCCAATAAATGTGGGTACATTAATGTGTGTGTATATATATATATATATATATATATATATATAAATTAATGCACCCACATTATAGGGTTTTTCGGGTGTAAAAATCCTAAGTATGGCTTCCTTCGGAAGGGAAGTAAAGCCGTGGGTCCCGTGTCGTACATTTACGGCAGATAAAGAACCTCAAGCCTGAAAGAAGAGGCCTCTGAGCAAAATTTGTCGGCCGTTTCAAGCCCGGAATTGAATGGGACGCTGATGACCTGAGATGTTAAAGAGCGTCCGTAAATAAACTAAATAAAAAAATAATTAGAGGGCAGATTTTTAATATTGGCGTGTTTTATTCCTTGAAGGTTGAAGATATGCATGTATGAGAGATATGTTTTTCATGCTATGGGAAATAAAGGGGTGAAGTCGCTGGTGCATATAAATGCATGTTTAAGGGGTTGGTACATATATCACATATACTTGCATACAGATGCATTTATTGCCTTTTTTACCCAAATATTGTTAAATATAAACCTTTTCCGTAACTGTGAGAATATAATTTAATAAAAATGAAAACACAAGTTGAAGTTTCAGGCAATTAAAATATTTTACACCTAAACCAGCATTTCTTTGTTTATACAGTTTTTCCCTTTTGCACCGTATAGGTAGGTGCAGTTATAAATATTTACAGGTCAACAATCCTGCAAACCAATGCCACAAGAGAAAGTATCATGAATGTGCCTATAGACAAACAATAGACAGTTTTCTAGTTGGAACACTGCTTTTAGCTTAAACTTTTGTTTCTCTGTAGTTTTTATTCTTAGCTGTTTCCTAACCACTGTCACTTAGTAAATGTGAGTGAATAGATATGAGTATTGGCGAAGGAAATATCTAATAAAACACATTTACTTAAACACTGTATCTGGTGGAAACCCTACATTAGCAACAGATAAAAAAATTGTCCTCTGACAAGTATGTGTTGTATTATAAATTATAATATCAATATAACATTAAGTGTTTTTGTTATTTTATTTACAGTAAGGTTAATGAAATTTATTTTATTATTTATTTATCTTTATTTACTTTTATAAGTGCCCTAAGGCAAAATTTGTCAGATTACACAACATTTACAAACAGCACCTCATAAAACAATGCTGCTTAAAAAGAAAGCATAACAAAGGTTCAGACAACCTGTAAATGAACATTTTCAGCATGAAACAGTAGAAAAGACAATTAGTGTTAGCTAATATTCCTCTGAAAAGATGGACACTTTTGAATTTCCAGGATTCGCGAAAAATATTGCGGGCCAAAGTTCCAGATGGTTTACATTAAAAAAATTACATTGGATCTCTAGATGAAGAATTAAGTTTATTGAATTAAGAAAATTACCACAAAAAGGTACACTTTTATAATACTGTGTAATTTTAGCCAGACTTTAAGCCATTTTTATTAAATATTCCTAATATATTTAATTTTATACAATTATATTTTAAATACTCCAAGAAATAGAGACGACATTGATGAATTCAAATATATGTCTATCTGTGGATGAAAAAGACACATTTATGTGAACGGAAAACCCACGGAAAATGAACCGGGAACACCGCTCCTTATTAGCTCCAGGGCACTGGAAGAAACAAACCATTCCATGATTGCGCGAGATGCATTGCGTGTTCAGACAGTGGGGAAAAACTGTTACTGATAGTTTTGGACATGGCAGCATGCATGATTAAGGTATCTAAAACTTTGTAGACATTTTATCCTAAGGCAGTGCATGTGACATGTCTAGGAAATTCGAACAAACACTCCCGAAGTGAATGCTTTACTGTCCTCTGTAAAGAAAGTATTCAAGAGGGATGCAATAAGAGTTCAGTTATTTTCCGAACTTGTCTGTCCCCACAGCCTGTTATCATCAAGATGGAAAGAAACACTCTGTATATTGCAGTTGTCTTCAAGGAGTAAAAACGGTACTGGAAGTAGCAGCAAGTATTGAAGTTGCAGTGAATTCTTGCCTCCAGGCTAAAGGGTGTTTATTAAATTTTATTTTAGAAAAATGCCAACCGCAATCACGCGTTTCGAAGAAAAGGATGCAACTAACTTTTGCCCTGTAGGCTTAGGAAACCTGAGGAAATTGGGGAAAGCCTTCGTCACAAAATTTAAAGAACTGAAGTCAGAAATCCAGGGCTAACATTTCTTCGGGATATCATCGGTTTGCTTGGTGGATCTGAAAAACAGTTCAGTTCTTATTTTGCGAATGACATGACCTCCTTGCGGCACTATGCTGTGACTTCAAGTGACGTAGAGGGGTCATTCTCTTATATTTGCTTCTCTCAAATATTTGCTTTTTTATTTAACAAACTCAATTAATTGGAAACGATTGTGAAATGACTGGCGAATGATATTTATATTGGATTAATGACAATTATGTAAAAAATTATAACTGATTTACTAAATAATATAATGAATAAATAAAAAATTGTATATTATCATTACATTTATTACTTGATTAAAAAAAACAAAACCAAAATTATGCAGAAATTGTGCATTTCATTAAAAAAAGGACACGTTTTGTGCATATTTCCCAAATTTTAGAGCATAGTTTCCACTTTTAGTGCATAAATGCATGCACATATTCACTAGTTTTACTGCTTATAAATTCTTCTTCTAATTATAATATTATATTTGTATTAGTGACAATGCTATTTAACATAATGTAATATATCTTAAGCAATATTTCTCGTGTATTTATGTTAATATATTGAATTATGAAAATGTATGGTTATTATCATTGGAAACATTCGTCAAACAGAATGTAATTTAGTTCCCTTAATAACAATTTAGTTCAAACTAATTATATTCATTACGAAGCCCCAAATGTGAACTCTTGAACTCATGCTCCGCAGTACTGACAAACCTCCTCTTGAGTGAATTCCTACAAACGACTAACTGCAACGCAATCATAATGTATGTGAGTTACATCTGTTTACAGAACACCAAACGATAATCTTGGTTTCATTTGTTCATTGTTGATTTACCTGTCACGTAGCAACGCTAGCATAACGAAATGTGAGTCACGTCTATTTACAGAACATCATACAATAATCTTGGCTTCATTTGTTCATTGTTGATTTACCTGTCACGTAGCAACACTAGCATAACGTAATGTGAGTCACATCTGTTTACAGAACACCAAACGATAATCTTGGTTTCATTTGTTCATTGTTGATTTACCTGTCACGTAGCAACACTAGCATAACGAAATGTGAGTCACGTCTGTTTACAGAACATCATACAATAATCTTGGCTTCATTTGTTCATTGTTGATTTACCTGTCACGTAGCAACGCTAGCATAACGTAATGTGTGTTACATCTGTTTACAGAACATCATACAATAATCTTGGCTTCATTTGTTCATTGTTGATTTACTTGTAACATAGGAACGCTAGTATAACGTGTTGTGAGTCACATCTTTTTACAGAACATCATAAACATCATACTATAATTTTGCATCATTTGTTCATTGTTGATTTACCTGTCACGTAGCAACGCTATCATAATGTATGCGAGTCACATCTTTTTACAGAACATCATACTATACATTACTGTTATTTTTCTAACCAACTTTAAAATATGTTAAATAGATATATACTGTTAAGTTGTGTATGCGTTTTTGGCACCCTTGCTATGTAAACATGTGTGTGGAGAATGAAGGCGGGCTGTTTCACTACCTCCTTTGACAATTTGGTAAGTAATCAGTCTCATAAATTGGTTTGTATACTGTAGTTAGTTTGTTTTATTGTTTTACCCTTCCGCTAGTCACCGAGACTCGGCTGGCAGGCTAATCTGATAACGAACGGCGCACTTATAGGCAAAACACTCCAGAGGAAAACAAAACTGATCGCTTGGTATTTATAAAGCAGTTAGGAAAAAGAATATTGTTAAACATATTTCGTTTGGAACTTATGCTCTTTCGAGTTGTAAAGGAAAATAAAGAAGCGAAATTGAGAGGTCATTTACATATAAAGATCTGCCATGTAGGGAAAACTTTTACTACATGAAATGTTAAGAAACTTTATAGAATTATTCTATTAACTGTTATATTTGACTGCGTATTATATGTAAATCTAATGCTATACAGTTTTTTTTTCATAAACAGTCATTTCCATTGGTTATTTGCAGAAAAGTATCCCTTAAATCTTATTTAAACTAAAGCCATCCTCTAAGGAGTCTTTGTTCGCAGAACTTTTCCTTTCACTCTGACCCGGTTTGTGTTGTGGTGTGGTGTTGGGTTGTTGAGGTAGATAAACGGCGTTTTTGATATATCGCCACATTGCCTGATATCGACTGAGAACAAGGATTTACAGCTCGGTTATAAATAAAGACTTATGAACATTCCCCCATCACCACAAATCCGCACCTTGAATCTCAACATACGTTTGCGCTTTTTCTTTGTTTTATTTTTCTAAGTCTCAATAACAATAATAGATGGTGTGTGAACTTACACATTTCTTTATATTTCTATCAAAACTGAAAACGAAATGGTTTAATTTGTTTTAGGGTTTAAACTATTTATGTACGCTTGTAAGTTTTAGTGACAGAAATGCGTTATTCTATATTACGGCAATAGAATTTATATTTAAACAAATGGAATTATATTAAACCATAAAAAGCGCCAAAATTCCACTTTATAGTTCAATTTTTTATTTGAATATTACGTTTTCTTATACACTATTTCTACAAAATAACTCCGGGATTTTAAAAAATCATAACTGAAGAAACAAGTGAGATGGAAACATCATTTTTATGCATGTTTGGCAATACAAAATGTTTGGTGTGGTATGACTGCGTCGTATGTTGGCACATCTGACGCGGAAATGTAGAGGCATTTATTTTTACATTGTTATCATTGTTCAGAATGACAATGTCACAGTAGAAGGCTTAAGCTGATATTTGCATGATTGATACATAGTCGATTGTAGGAATTTTCGTCAATAATATGGCGGTGATGCACTAAATGATAACACTAACCATCAGTGGTTAAAAACCGCCACGGATGGCCGAGGTCGTTAAGGCGAGGACTCGTGAACGAGAGGTTTGGGGTTGGAATCCAGCCAGGACCATCCTCTCTGACTGGGTTTTTTTTTGCAGATTTTCCTCATTCCTTATAACTGGAAAATGCCGGGAAGGTACCCTAAACTTAGGCCTGGAACGCTTCCTTCCTTAAAAAAAAATATCCTTTCACAATATATCATTTCAGTTTATGTATCATCAGTGTCACCGCCTCTGGTGACTCAGTAGTAAAAACGGACGTGAACACTACTCAAAAAAAAAAAAAAAAAAAAAAAAATCAGTGGTTAAAACGTTTCAAAGAAACGGGGACTGTTTGTAGAGTCATGTTGACCCAGTTTAGAACTGGCCATTCCTCAAAGTGCGCTGTTCAAAGTGATATGTAAAAGGATTTGATTACACGCATACATGATTCAAATACACGAAGAAATCAAATACAATGGTAGGTCTAAGAGAGCAGGTTCACACAGATGATGTTAAACAAGATTGAAGAGAATGGAGATTTCTTGAAAAAATGTATTTTTACTGATGAGGCTGCCATACACATTAATGGTACAGTTAATCGTCACAATTGTCGAATTTCTTAAAGTGAATGTTTGCTAAAGGTTGATGCACTACTGTGATATCGGACATTTTTTTATGGAACAAACCATTACTGAGGTATTTACTCTCAGATGCAAGAAATTTTGGTGCTTCCACAGTTGGACGAATTTACGCATAAACTGAATTGCTTTTTTTTTTTTAATCAACAAGACGGCGCTCCACCCCACTACAATCAGTTTGCCCGTACAACATGCGATTCCCTAACAGATGGGTTGAAAAAGAAGATCGACCACACTACCAACACCAAGTCCATACATTCACTCCTAGACTTTTTAAGTGGAGATGTGTCAAGAACTTTGAGTAATGTGAAAAGATTCATGACCATCATTATCTACGTGAAAGGATAACTCTCGGCATCATGATGCGTATTGGAAAGCGATTGAATACCGTTTGGATGTATGCAGAGCTACGAACGGCACGCATATATGAAATCTATTAAATGTCAAACAAAACTTCTGTGTATGGGAGGGTAAGTCCATAAGTTTCCGGCCTCGCCGATAAGGTTTATCGCCTTCACACAACCCATATCTGGTGTCATACCTAATCTGTTAAGTAAATAATTGCTGCTGTAACTTCCGCTCGGCTGTTTACTTGTTCAGATATAATTGCATAAAGAAGGCTATGTGTAGAACATTTTGACATGTTCAAAACGGAGTTTCGAGCTGTTATTAAGTTCTTCACAAAAGCGGGATTTACCCCAAATGAAATTAAACAGTTATTGGACGGTGTATATAGGGAAGCTTCCCCCTCATGTTGTACCGTAAAAGAATGAACCAAACATTTTCGAATGGGTTGAGAACGCATTGAAGACAAAGACCGTGCAGGTCGGCCCTTGGCGGTGCTCACTCCTAAAGGAGAAATTATGGAAGACCCTCGCCTCAAAGTTCCAGAAGTAGCACTAAGGTTGGGCCTTTCTAAAAAAACAGTCCTTCGGCTTATTCATGAACATTTAATCGTGAATAAGGTTAGTGCAAGATGGGTGCATAGACTTCTTTCCTCAGTTCAAAAGCAGCAATGAGTCATCTGTTGCCAGGCATTTTTGGAGCTCGGTCGTGGCAACGAGAGAGAAGTTCTGCAAATTATTGTTACAGGAGATGAAACTATGATCCTCTAATATGATCCCTTATCCAAAAGAGAATCAATGGAGGGGCGTAAACCTGGCGAAGCACCGCCTCTAAAAGCAAAGATCACCCAGTCAACCAAGAAGCTCATGGCCACAATCTTTTGGGACTTTTCATTGACTTCAAGGAGAGGAACACCACAGTAAATGGGGAGTACAATGCTGGCCTACTGCAAAACACAGACAAAAAGAAAAGGCGAGGAAAGCTGAGTGGTGGTGTGCGCCTTCTTCACAACAATGCACACAGCACTTGTTGCAAATGAAGCTGTGAAGAAATGTGACTTCAAGGAGACCGACTATCCACCCTACGGCCCAGATGTAGCTCCCCGTGACTATTTCCTCTTCTCAAAACTCAAGACGGACCTTCGAGGTAGGAAATTTAAGTGTGACGAAGAAATGATCGATGCTGTTTGTCCATTTTGCAGACAAGACTTGTATTTGGGTGGAGGGGTATTGAAATGTTAATTCAAAGATGTGAGAAGTGTATTGCAATAAAGGGTAAGTATATCGAAAAGTGAAATATATTTTTTGTCTTTATCATACCTAGAAAATAGTTAGGCCGGGAACTTATGGATCTACCCTCGTATATCTATTATGTTATATAAATAGTAAATAAATTGGATTTTTGTTATTATTGTAATAAACTTTGTCTGAAACCCCCGAAATTCTTTTGTAGAAATCCTACACTTACACCATATGCAATATTTAAAGTAGGTTTTCGCTGGTTCTCTCACTAATCAGTTCTGATATCATTAGAAGAACATAGTGATGGAATGATGAAAGTATTTGAAAGCGTTCAAAAGCGATACTCCTTCGGTAAGTCCTGGTGATATCATATGGGGCGATATGTTTCAATTTATATGCGGCAATGCAATTCTGAAGGGAGCTACGGGCTCCCTTAGAAAATAAGAAAAATATTATAGAGAAATTGTACTCCATGTTACAATATAGAAATTTGTGTTAAAACTGACAACGAAAGAGCCTAACTTGAATATAATATTTTGTATAGCAAGAACTGGTGAAATATACAGGATGAAAGGGGGCCTATGCCTTTTTTCTTAATTGGAGAAATTTTGTGTTATTTTGAGGACTTTTGTTTAAACAAATTTTGCAACGATACTATTCATTCCTAAGTTAATTACTATATTATTTTGCACAAGCTTATAGCGCAAGAATTCAACTGCATGCTATTAATGTCTAAGCTTCCGCAGTTGTCATAACAACGAACAAAAGATTGTTAACATGCTTATCCGGCGTAAATTTAAATGATTATTCACACAGATATAACGTAATGTAAACACGAGAGCTTGAGATCAGATTGTTTAAGGCAACTATTCACAGTTACTTACATACACATAAGGCGCTCTGCCGCTTTGGAACCTTTCTCGACAAATTCGTTCCGCCGCAGTCTTGTTACGACGCCTTTTGCCATGGATTAATAACATTCAAAATATTCTGCATTATTAAACTGTGCCATTTTACCGACTGATTTCGTTTGTTTCAAATTCAGAGATAACAAAACAGTTGAAATCATCTATTAGAACATACGCCACACAACAGTTGAAGATCGCTATTAAAAACACGTATATTGTAGTTGATTATTGGATGTGCGTGTTATCATATTGTGACACTATACTTGATAACGCAGAAAATAATAGACGTAGTACGGGGTAATACTTATAATCAGAGGATTCTGAAACTTATGACTGCAAAATAAGTGTTGACATGTAGAAAATGAGCTGCCTTGCCCTTTATATTAACAATATTATTCAAATATCAATGAATTATGTAAACGCTGTGTTTAAAATGTAACGAGTTACCAAACTTTTTTCAAAAACCGCTTCAAAAACGACAAAATGACAGTGAATATTTTTTTCTATTCATAAAAAAAAACCATTGTTTTGTGCAGGTGTTCCTCCACCAGTATAATAAAGTATGCAAACTATTTGCAATGAATATACGTGCACGAAACTTGGGTATTTAAATGTTCTCATATTTCTTTATGCTTTATTCTGTGACTTTTACTGATCAAAAGTAAATAAACTGGCATAATAGTAGATAAAGTAGGAAAAATAAATCAAAGAGCAATATAACTGGTAACAATAAATTAAGGTTCTAGCATTATTTTAGGCATTTTCAGGAATTATAAATTACTATTTGTTACAAGTTGCATTAAATTGTGGTGTTTCCAGCATTTTAAGATTGAATGATGAAATTAAAAACAGATAATTAAATTGAATTTATTGATGAATTTTAATGGAATATTTCAAGTGTTAATGCTTTCTATTTTTAAGCTCAATGAACAAAGCATCTAATTAATAACAATACAGATTGATTCACAGGATTGCTCATTTGAGACGTGACAACTTTAATATGTGGGAGGGCGCTATTAACAATCGAATCGCTCATTAATGTGCTGAACATGTACTGAATAAAAAATGAAATAAAGCATTTGCAAAACTGTCTATATAAATATTTTAGAAAAAAAAAAGATGGTGTAATGACCACCCTAAGACATCCATGCCTCTGTAAAGGTTTTATCCATTACTAGCAACAGGAATCTAACATGGCTCATAAAGATAGCTTTTTTGAGCAAAGCAGAAATATTAGTATGAAGTTCTGACCCTCTGGAGTTTTCTATCTCAGTCTGTAATATAAATTAAATGAAAATACTTACGAAACAAACCCGCAAATCTTGGAGAAACTGATATTTAAAACATTTCCATCCATTTCTCAATTGAAACTACAGGAAATTTGAATGGATTTACAGAGGTGCCAAAAAGAACATAGTCGTTACAAGTGCTTTTGCTGAGGTTTCTGGTCATATAAACGTTGAGAAATAAAATACGAGTGTAGGTCCATAAGTTTCCGGCCTCGCAGATAAAGATTATCGCCTTCATAAAAATCTTTAGCTGATGTCATACCTTATATGTTAAGTAAATAATTGCAACTGTAACTTCCGATCCGCTGTGTTCAGTTGTTCAGGTATAGCTGTATAAAGAAGGATATGGAGTGTGACATGTTCAAAATGGAGTATCGAGATGTTAATAAGTTCTTTATAAACGAAGGACTTACTCAAAATGAAATTAAAGTGCGAGTGGACGGTGTATATGGGGAAGCATTCCCCTCATATTCTACTGTAAAAGAATGGGCAAAACTTTTTCGCATGGGTCGAGAAAACATTGAAGACGAAGAGCGTGCAGGTCGGCCCCCCTTGAAGGTGCTCACTCCTGAACATATCGCTTTTTTGGAAGGAGAAATTATGAAAGACCAGCGGCTCAAAGTTACAGAAATAGCAGCAAGGTCTCTAAAGGCCAAGGTCACTCAGTCAACTAAGAAGATTATGGCCACAATCTTATAGGACAGTGAAGGAATACTCTTCATTGACTTCAAGGTGAGGAACATACAGTAAATGGGGAGTACTATGCGGGCCTAGTGCACAGACTATGCTCTTCCATCAAAGAGAAAAGCGAGGAAAGCTGAGTGGTGGTGTGCGCCTTCTTCACGACAACGCTCCTGCACACAGATCTTGTTGCAAAGGAAGTTGTGAAGAAATGAGGCTTCAAGGGGATCGACTATTCACCCTACAGATCAGATCTAGCTCCTAGTGACTATTTCCTCTTGTCAAAACTCAAGAAGGATCTTCGAGGAAGGAAATTTAAGTATGACGATGAAGTGACGGATGCTGTTTATGCTCATTTTGCAGAGAAGACTTCTGACTATTTTGTGGGGAGGGGATTGCAATGTTAATTCAAAGATGTGAGAAGTGTATTGTAATAAAGGGTAGGCTATAATGAAAAGTGAAATATAGTTTTTGTTTTTTATTATACCTAGAAAATGGTTAGGCCGGAAACTTTTGGACTACTCTCGTATGTATAAGTTAGATTTCGTACTTGTAAAACGGATGAGTAAAAAAAAAAAAAAAGCTATAAGCGGAAAAACACTCACAACGAGCTTGATAAATTACCTCTAAGGTAAACGAATATGTTAAAAGGACAGAATAAAATGAGCAGGGAAAGGGGGAAAAAGAATTTGCTTAATATATAAAGAGTTGTTGAAAAAATGAAATACAGATACTGAAAGGTTATTTCTTGTAATCATAACACTTAAGGCTGTAGAAATTCAATGCAATGAAGACCTGAGGTTAAATTACACATGAATAATAGAAGAAAACATGCGAAATAGCTACCGTGCGTTCCAGTCAACTATCTGCCGACCAGTCAAATCTCACCATTATCAATCTGCTGGCAGATATTTGAATGGAACGAACAGCAGTTTTCACCAAACATATAATACAATAAATATTGAGGCTCATTTGAAAAAGATAACGGTATCTAAATCACGAGTATGAAAAACTGGAATAAGACCAAATGGGCTACTTACCGCCTATGGGAAGCGTCGGAACGCAGTCCATGCGCACATCCGTGACGGCGCCGGTGATGGCCTCGTTGACGTACACAAAGCAATACTCGACAAATCGCTCTGAGAAGAGATCACAGGAGAAAGTGAGAGCATGTGCTCCAGGTGGCACCTTCTTTTCGGTCACGTAGTGCAGCGACGTGGGCGGCACGAGGGAGGCCACGTCGGCTCGTAGACGACCAAACAGCCGCACCCTGTCTGCCCCCGGGAGTACGCAGTGTGGGTACTGGAACAGCACCGCCACGCCGCCAGGTTCGCAAGGGGTTAAGCCCCCGTGCACGTTGAACACGAAGCGGTCACTCACTGACACCTGCCGGTACACAATAACGGTGAGTTATGGTCAGTCGTGTACTGTGTCCTAACCTGCATAGCGCTCGCTGTTTTTGTTTTGTTTTCTGTGGTAAAAGAGTTAACACAGGTGTTATACAACGTAACGCTTTTCTCTTGTTTTGTTTCCCCTTTAATGTAATAAATATGAAATACGTTTTGTTTCTAATTTGAATGAATCCCAGTTATTCTTATCCAATTTTGGAAGAAAAAAAAAACTATTTAAATACGACTTTGTTACAAAATCATCCTCTTCGTCTTTCTTATCCACTTCTCTGTAACATTACCTAAATATTTCCCTATCATTTATATTCCATTCTCCTTTTACATTTAAAATCTTCATAATTAAAATTTCCTCATTTTTTATTCCAAACCTTTTCTCTCCATAACTTTGTTTGATTACATTATAACAAACAATGAACATATCTATTGGTTTCTCGACACATTAAACAATTTCCTATTCCTTTATAATATCCTAACCCTTTTAAATTCATAACTCCAGTTCTAGCCTAAGGAAACTCTTCTCTATCTGTCTTATCACATTATTCTATATATTTTTTCCTACTCCATACTATTTTTATTTTCCTATAAAGTCTCAATGTACTCTTTTCACCCAAATATTTCTTGTCGTTCAATATCTTCCAATCTTAGATTTATTTCTTTAAAAATTCTCTGTTTTCATATTCTCTATTTATCCATACTTTTCCTAAACCTATCTATTGTAAAATTTCCTGCACTTTGAAATACCATGATTCTTCCCACTTACATTTCTCCTGTATATTAAAATCTTCTTTAATATTATGACTCTCTTCTAATGTGGTGGTTCTGAATAAATGTTTCATAATTACTGTAATTCTTTTTTTCTCAGTGGAATATGTACCTAATTCTAGCTGTGCTATATCTTTTGGGGATGCTATGGGTAAACCTAAAATCAATTTTCAAAAACTACTCTATTTATTTTATCAACACCTTTCCATGCATTCTCTACTCCCCAAATTTCTGACCCGTACAATATTTTAGTTTCTACTTGATTGTGTATATTCTTTCCAGCCTAAATGTCCGTCCTGGTGATGTAGTGGTAACCATATTTGCTTCCTAAACCCAAGACAGCACGTTTAAATCCGGCCAAGATCGATGATTTTTTTCAGCCGTAAAAATCCTAAGGTATGGCTTCCTTCGGAAGGGAAGTAAAGCCGTGGGTCCCGTGTCGTACATTTACGGCACGATAAAGAACCTCAAACCTGAAGGAATAGGCCTCTGAGAAAAATTTGTGGGCCGTTTCACGCCCTGATTTGAATGGGACGCTGATGACCTGAGATGTTAAAGAGTGTCCGTAAATAAACCAAATCAAATAAAATTTTCCAGCCAATTTACTCTTTTATCAGGAATTTTTCTTAAATACGTTCTTTTAACACTCAGAGCTGCTTTTCCTTTTGCTATTTCTTTCTGCTCATTCCAACTTCCATTAGAGCATAAATTTGTCGCTAGATAATTAATTTTCCTTTCCACCTCTATTTTTCTCCCATTTAACTGCCATTTTTCATAAGTTTCAACTTATAAGCTCTTTTAAAAACCAAGATCTTTGATTTCTTTTCATTAATTTTCAATCCCCATTGTTTACAAAACGTATGCGTTATTTCAATTGCTCTTCTCAATCCTCCCTTATATATAGATGTGATTAATATATCATCTGCAATAAACAACCCTGGTATTTGCTTATTATTTATCACTGATAGATGTAGCATGTAGAAAGAAGTGTAACCTTAGAAGTATAAGGTTAATGAATTTACAGTGCATATAGGGAAGGTGAGGGAGAAATGATAAAGAATGGTCAGATAGTTAATGATTAATAAAATGAATAGGGAGTAAATTAACATTAGAAATAGGATTATTATACACCAATAACCTGGGTGTTCGAGTGTATATAGTCCCAAGGAAATAAATAACTCACAAGTATAGGATAATTGTTGGATGTAGTGTTTAGAATTAAAATATTGTAATAGAGTCATAATGATATGAATTAATTTATATTGTCAGTATTATGGAGTTAACGACATAGATCTTATTGTAATATTTAGAGAAATAAATTCAATTCAATACAAAGTCGTTAATATAAAAGAAATGAAGAAAATAAAAATCTTGCATATTCCTTGTAAGAAATGTAACCTTAAGTACATCTAGAAGCACTTGTATTGCTGTAAAACGTTTCAAAGTGTATTAACTGAGGCCCTGGGATTTTATAATTAGTTATTAAACTAGAAACTGTGTTTACTTACATTATTTTATTTAAATCATAACAACAGTTAGGTTATATAAGAACATATGAAAGTTATTAATGTTATTTTACAACAAATTTAGTTGATAGCTATTACTAATGTTATATGCTAAAAACGTTGAGTCATTGACTGAAGACGTTTAAGCAAGGAGCATGCTATTTCTCTAATACTTATGCATCTGACTGAGTGCTATTACTACAACAAATTTACGCTTCGCCCTTATGTTCATGGGATACATAAGATATTAGCTTTCTAATATCAACCTTTTCGCTGTCTTTACGGATACTTTCTGGGTAATGACAAAATTGGTTTGCCAGGCAGTCTAAAATGGATTCGGTATTGCCATGAGTAAGTTGGAAAATTTGAATTGTAATAGAATTATATGACAGCACTTGTTGAAAATTTGAAACTTTGTGATCTCTTGATTGTGATTTGTGAAACACTTTCTTATGGTATACAATTTTTTTGTTGTCGTTACTGTAAAACTGCTGCCACCAATCCTTAAAACCTTGAAAGTCTCCACTTCTCTCACTTAAATTAACTTGATTTTCTTGATGCTTTTTATCTGAGTAGATTGAATCTGTCACAGGGTAGATATGATGTTTCCTAATAAGGCAGTGGTGTTCAGTTTCATTGAATCTTTTAATGCTAAGAGCAGTCTATTCAAGTGGTTCTTATTTTGCCTTCCATGTGGTCTGTTTTCTTTGCTGGTATCATGAGCTTTAATTAACTCTTCGTTTTCCCACATTTCTTTCTTAGGCGTTTTCTATAATGACTTCCAACAAGATACCAAGGAACTTACCAGAATATAATAATAGTGTCACACATATTGTTGTCTTAGTTGGATTGATTGGTTTATTTATGGACGCTCTTTAACATCTCAGGTCATCAGCGTCCCATTCAAATCAGGGCGTGAAACGGCCGACAAATTTTGCTCATAGGCCTCTCTTTCAGGCTTGAGGTTCTTCTTCGTGCCGTAAATGTACGACACGGGACTCACGGCTTTACTTCCCTTCCGAAGGAAGCCATATTTAGGATTTTTACGCCCGAAAAAAGTGTCTTAGTTGGAGGTAAAGCACGAGGCAACTATTTTTTTTATCGCGAACAAAAGACAAACGAAAAATCTAAGATGTACGATTGAAAGTGTATGAAATGCACTTTCGAATGAAGCCACCAGATGGTATATGGCAGTACAACTGCATTTCTGAGCACACCCTCAAGTTCAGGTGGTCAGGAATGGAGGTCACTGCGTATGCAAAATTAGCATTTCTCTACGGCAGAAATGCACGGAAATGACACACGGTTGCGCGTGTCCTGCTCTATCAAACAGTGGCGAGGTGAACATAACCTTCCCATCACTGGTAACAAACCATCGATATACTTGGAGACCAGTTCCAAGGCTGCTAAACACTATGAATTATTTGAAAGGATTTGCAAACCGGTGTAAGTATTGAGTATATCTTTTGTTCATGTCATAATAAACGATAATTTTTCAGTTGCCTGTATTTCGCTTGTTTCCTACGAGGACCACCTACATCCAGCCTTCTGTTGGTGGTACCACTCAGTAGTAAATGTCATATACTTTCAATCATACATCTTAATTTTTTGTCCCTTGATCGTTATCATGACATGACTTATCCCTCGTATAATAATGTGTTGTTATAAAAACCAGACGACCAACAAATTCAGTTAGGTCTTGTAAGCATAGAAAATAAATTCTACCTGTCAAACCGTATACCATTTAACCCCCTTCTAGAATGAATCGATTAAATTAATCTTGGGCAGCTAGTGATACGTAACTTTTAACACTTCTTTCTGAAACACTTTTTGAATTGAAAAGTTTTATTCTACAGCCTAAGGTACCATATACCGGTAATAATAGGTTGAAGCCCCCATCTTAAATATATTATTACCATCTTATTTATTTATAGACACCGTTACTTAGCCCAACTTGTTTCTATGTTTACCATCACAAAACAAAGGGCTTACATGATTAGGAATTTTTTCTGTTATGACGATTGGCGCGCAGTTTTTCGTTTGTCGTGTCGCGATGCACAAATCCCAAAGATAACTTGTGCGGTGTACAAAGATGAGGGTTCCTTAGTGGGTCCTTAAGAGTCCGAATTTTTATGTAATTACTTCATTTTTTCCTTGGTGTTTGAAAACTTTAAATGTAGACAAATTAGACTAGACTACTTGGACAGTTATATTTAATTTTAATGTCACATAATTCGCACAATGTACTTATTTTAAGACAATTACATATTTTATATTAAAATAACGCTTCTTTTAATTATGCGCATTGAATTATAGGAATTTCTAAAGTATTTTAAGTTATACAATTTTATACTCAAGATTGACTGCTATATAACACTAGTTTAACTTTTTAGTTACTCTCTCAGATGAACATTGAACAGGATGATTATGATTCTGAGTTACTACGGATGATGGAAAAGCAGTATCGTGTCATGTTTGGAACAAAAACAGATTTTGTTAACGCAGATGATTGAATGTTTCTCTCGAAACGAATTTTATAAAGACAAGTGCGAAACCATGATCGCAGCAAACGTACGGTGGAACAAGCCCCAGGTGCCAAAATGCCGCGCTTTTCTCCAGAAGTACTGTGGTTGTTCCTGACAAATCTACAAAGGCTAGTCAATAAAAACTGAAATTTATTATTTTTTTCTCATAGTGAAGATACGGTGGTGAAACGATTTTTCATGATAACAGATCTCATGTGATTGGTGGAAAAAATTGGAAGCACACATGAAAATATGTTTTATTACAGGTCGCCAGCAAAGAGAGAATGTTTGTCAGTCGGCTGTAAAAACGAGCAGTACGCGGCTCTGAAATTTTGCTTCCGTCTGCAGATTTTCATGGAATACTAGTTGCTAGGTAACCTTTTCTGACACCGTGCCAGAATTAGGCTAATGTGCACGATTTAAAGCGTTATTAAAGATTATTCTCTGTCTTTATTGACTACCCCTCGTACATTTCGCAAAGGATGTCTGCCACGAGAAAGCTACTGAGCAAGCTATGGAGTGTATAGAGCAGTTATAGGCTCTTCCCATATCTGCACCGCTGTGGATGACCTACCGATGTTTTGGTCCATATATTGCAAACTTGATGATAAGAAGACCGAGCTTGGAGTGCATTGAAACAGTATGTCATTTCCAGCAAATCACGGGACAACAGCCCAATTGATGACGGGCTAAAATCTTACGGCCTGTGGGTGTATAAAAGAAATGCTTTTATAATGCACATTGATGTCTACATATTGAAGGCTGCAACTACACGTTTTATCTACTGTTTGTCAAATACTCAGCGGAGAAACGAGAGACCCTCCATAAGATATTGCTACCAGCCACAACCATAGGTATAGGTACGCAAAGTGAAGTCATGTGATATCCAAATATTATTTTCATTACATAAGATGTATATTTATTCCATATAAACATTACAAATACATTTTATGTACGGATCGTAGACGGTATATGTTTAAATAGATACACAGTTAGAAAGGGGAGCAAATAATAATACAAATAAATCATCATTAATAATAATAAATAAACATTAAAACGAAAAGAACAATATCTACGGATATGTAAATGCAAACATATTACATTATTTATAATTATACTAGCTTTTGCGTTCTAACTAGAAAATAAATTGTTTCTAGCTTCACGCACTTTGACTAGGGATTGAAACCAAATAGTGTGGTTCGCAAACAGGTCCCAACATGCCAATCGACATAATTGCCTTACATTTTTTTCAAGAAACAGCGTTTTTCTCCGGTGTTTCCAGTGGGTACATTCGGCCAGAATATGTACCCATTTCTCAACCCCTCCACAAAGTGGTTAGGTTCTCCTACCAGAACTATCCGTTATTTTTTGAGCCTTCCAAATTCCTAGTCTAAGCCAGGCTATTGCTGGTCTCGTATTTCTCTCCAGATCGAGCATAACCCAGGTTTACCCCAGGTTAACTTCATTTCATTCGATAGGCTCAAGGAGACTTTCGTGTTACATTTTGCTTCGATTTCCTGCCCGCTGATATCTTCTAGCCTTGTTCTGACCTTCTTCCATATGTTTTTATTATTTGTATCGCTTCGTTGCCTTATTGAACCCAGGTCAATTCCTCTGAGCCCTCTTTCCATCTCTGCAGCCCAAAACGTTGTGTTATATTTTGTATCTGCTGTCTACAGCATTTAGCGCGAAGTGTTGACTGGTCTCCCTGCATTAGTCTAAGCCAATATTTCACCGTCCTTGTTTTACTATTAATCGTATTTTGAAACAACCCACCTCCTTCAAGATCCTACAGTATGACGTTACTTTGGACAGCCCAAGAACTCTTTTCCAAAAATGGACTTGAATTTTATTTACATGTTTGATTCTGCCCCATTCCCGTATTTCATTTCCATATAATAGAATAGACTTAATCATAGCATTGTACATCTTCTCTAGTGTATCTAATGGTATATATGGAAAGCGAGTAACTCATTTACTTAACCTTATGCTTTTTAATTAATAACAGATAAGTGCTTGTTCCATTTCTCACTCATATTAAAGGTTACTACCTTTTTTTCCCCGTTTTGTGTTTCTTGTCCACTGTAATAGCATTTTTTTTTATCTCTGCCCTATACGTAGCCATTTTTAAAAGTCATAGTTTTGGTTTTATTTACATTTACTACCAGCATACTTTCCGATTGCCGACGAAACTAACCCCCAAAAATGTGGAGAAATATCACATTTAATGCTTTGATTGATTTTAGGATTACATCAATTTACATGTGAAATTGGTGTGAAATATTTTTTTTATATCTACCAGAAATATTTTAGCTCTGATATTAGGGGAGTTACAGGTAGAACCGGACACTTCTAGTTTGACGTAAAAGCCGCAAGATGGTGCCATATCCTTGTATTTGTTTAGAAGGCTTCCCCTGACCGTAGAGCAACCGGCAATGTGGGGCTTATCTCCTGCAGTTTAGTAGTTGATTCATTATTTTCTTTGTTGAGCGCATGTCTCTATTATTGTTCAAGATATCACTGCTATAGATTAGGTACGTGAAGTTTATGAAATACCATTGCACATCTGTCACCATTAGTGAAGTAATTCAGGAGGTTCATGTGAAAATAAAAGTAATCCTAGAAATTTAGGGGGGGGGGGCGGTTCATTGGCGTGTATGTCGGGTACAGCCATACACGGGAATGCAGGTTTTGCTTTGTTGCAGATCCCATCGTTGGAAAAGATAATGCCTAAAGTGGTAGAAAAAACGAATACAAAAGTTTGCTGGACAGCAGACAGAATGAAACTTGCAATGAACGATGTCCTAACGGGAGAGTTAAGCATTAGAGAAGCATCTAACTGTATGCCGTTCCCAAGAGCTCTCTTTACGATAAAATTAGTAAAATTAAAAATGCGAAAAAACTAATATACCGCCTAAGTTAGGTTGATTTGAACTCGTTTTCTGATTCCTAGGAGCAACCGTTGCTAGCTCACATCAAGGAACTAGATGTCATATTGATGCCATCATCAAAAAAGGAATTCTTGAGGTTGACTTTCGATCTAGCTGAGGAATTGAAGCTGCCTCACACATTTAATAAGGAGAAACGACATGCTGGCAAAGATTTTATTATGATTTTGTGAAGAGACACCCCGAAATGGCATTAAGGGCCCCACAGTCCACACCAGCTCTAACTTCACCGGCTTCTGATTTCCAATATTGTGAAGTTTTAAAGAAGATTGAAGTGTGAGGGCTGGGCACATGAAAATTGTGCGAATTTGGAAACTTTAACTATATGCTGTAAATGTGTTGACAAACATTTTTCAGAAAATAGCAGGTTATACACTCCATTTACAAGGAATTTAGTGACTGTCCGGTACAACCAGCCAGTTTAGACAATTTTAGAGAAAATGAATATTTTTGAATATATGTTTTTCCGGTTCTTGTTTGTGTTAAATAATATCAATAATTTTGTAGTGTTTTATAATGTCTGAAATATGTCATAAAGGATTTTGTTCATTGAGTTTGTGAAAAAGGGAAGTATTATTGATAAAAAAAACCTTCACTGTTCGGCCCTAGCCGACTTTCCCCACATACGAGGTAGTATTCACAATATTCGGGACTGGTGCTGCCATCAATAGTTGCAGTAGAGTTTTGTACCGCTAGGTGGCAACACTAGAACATCTGATGAGTGAATGTTCAAAGTTTCATGCAGTTGGGTAGATGTGTTGAGATTCTATAGTACTTTTCATGATACTCTGTGTGTAGCGTGTGGCGATTTTACGATGGATCCAAGATTAGAACAGAGAGTGTGCATCAAATTCTGTACAAATCTCGGGGAAAATGCTACGTAGACCCTCGCAATGATTCAACAAGTATTTGAGGGACAAAGCATGTTGTTGTTTATTTGGTTTATTTACGGACGCTCTTTAACATTTCAGGTCATCAGCGTCCCATTCTATTCATGGCGTGAAACGGCCGACAAATTTTTCTCAGAGGCCTCTTCTTTCAGTCTTCAGGTTCTTTTTCGTGCTGTAAAAGTACGACACGGGACCCACGGCTTTACTTCCCTTCCGAAGGAAGCCATACTTAGGATTTGTACGCCCGAAAAAATCCATCGATCCTGGCCGGGTTTGAACCCGCGATCTTGGTTTAGAAGGCAATTATGGTTACCACTACACCACCTGGACCCACGGGGACAAAGCATGAGCCGTACACGCGTGTTTGAGTGGCATGCTCGGTTCAGGGCCGGCCGTACAACTATTGAAGACATTGCTCACACCGGTAGGCCCGTCAGCTGCCCAACGCCTGACATTGTTGCTAAAGTTCAACACCTCGTTCGTAAGGATCGACGTCGAGCCTTGCTCATGAAGTGGGAATTGGTTATGGGACATGCCCACGAATTTTAACTGATGCATCGTGTCGCCGCAAAATTTGTGCCAAGGATCCTGACTGCTGATCAGAAGGCGCACCATGTTGAAGTTTGCACGGAGCTTGTCAGGCCGTATCCGTTGACCCAAATTTCTTGTCCAGGGTCATCACCGACGACGAGAGCTGGATGTACGCTTATGACCCTGAGACAAAACAACAATCCTCCCAGTGGAAGAGCCCGAAATCCACATGAATTCCACGTACTACTGTGACCTTTTGCGACGGCTCCGTGAACATGTGCGGAGACGACGACCCGAACTTTGGCAATAAGGGAACTGGCTGTTGCATCAGATAATGCGTCCTGTCACAATTCCTTGTTCTCCAGGAGCTTTTTAATGAAAAACAATATGGAGGTTGACCCCCGTACTGTACACGCCTGATTTAGCACCCTGCGACTTCGCTCTATTCTCCAAACTGAAAATGAAGTTGAAAGGACGTCGGTTCGATACAATTGAGAGTATTCAAGAAGAAACGCTGTCTGTGCTAAACACCCTCAAAGAACATGACTTCCAAGAAGCACTTGGAAAATAGCACCATCGCTGGGACCGATGTATAGTGTGGAAGGGAACTACAAGGGTGAAAGCGGTCATTAGTCTCAAAGTAAGTTTTTGACCAGATAGCAGTACCATCCCCAATTTTCTGGATACCACCCCGTATTTAGTACTACATGTTTTGAGGTTTTTTGTTACACATTTATATACATATTTTTAGGGGCGTACTACGTAAAAATCCGGATCCCAGTCCTGATAATGAAGCAGGTAACATTAGAGTACCGAGCACAATCCAGCGGTCTGGAAAGTTTTCATTTAGGAATGTACTGAAAAAGTGCAACGTGTATTTGCGCTCCAAGCCTGGCTCTCCTCTCCTCTCCTCTCCTCTCCCCTCCTCACCTCACCTCACCTCCCCTCCCCTTCTCTTCTCTTCTCCTCTCTTCACTTCTCTTGGAAATGCTGAATTAGGAATGACCCAACATCCACAAATAAGATTGCGTATTCACAGGAGTATTAAAACAAAAACTAAACTAATCAGATGGCATGTGGTAGAGTTCTTTGCAAAATTAATGTGGTGGATGTCCAAACGCAAACTGGGACATACTGCACATTGATTGGAGTAAAACACTTCAGTAAGGAATGCTTCTACTACATCAGATTCCATGTTCATATCTGTGACTCATTCACAGACATTGAGATGTATGGTCCAAGTTTCAAATGCTATGACGTGATCTTGCACTGTCGAATGTGGTATTTAAAGTTTATCTATTCGTTTTCATGTTGGTTTTGTCCACTACATGACCATCTTTTTACACTTCCTAATTCAAACGCATATTTTTCTCAAACAAGTATTTTTTTTTTGTCTTTCAGTGGAGACTCATTAAAGCGTATCATTCATGTGTCTCATTGATGTTTCATTTGAAACGCTTATCACTAATTACATTTGCCTGTTAACTAGTGGACACGGTTTGATACCGGTCAGGACATGCTGCCTGGATAAGGGAATTTACCGAAGTTTTCATTCTGAAAAGGCGAACACCCAGTACATTAGATTAAGGACTGTGTACTCATTTACGTTATCGTTTTATCCATTCCTGGTATCGACAGATCTTGGCAATTGGCGGGATGTTAAAAAAAAAGAAGAAGAAGAAGAAGAAGAAGAAGAAGAAGCTTGCATTTGCCTGAATAGCCTGCTTTCCATTAAGCGTTGCAGCTTGGCGTTTATGAATTTTATATTAACATAAAAAAACCCAAAAGGATTGTTCAACTATTAAGCATGTACGTGGTATTTCTATAACACTAACATAAACGTGCAATTTTAGTGACCGTTTGGAATTAATTAGATTTTAATAATGGGAAATGCGACAAAGATTAACAACCATTTTTATTTCAATGATAATAAATTCTTCTATATAATTTAAATACGTTTTTCATATGTACAAACAATTTATATTTATATTTCATTCAGTCCACTGCAACTATAATAAATTACGCAGTTTCAAAAATGTTTATACATTCTTGAGTTCAGTACTTCCAATAATATATATATGGTACTATAATGAAATAAACATTCTAAACACACACTGTATTATCACATTTGTAATGCTTGTAAGATGTTTTCTTTTAACTAGTGAATAGAGGTAACTCCAGCATCACTTGTAAATTCGAAATAATTTATCATAATTGTCATTGGATGGAGGTCTAACATATTTTGATGGCCTAGTCTGTTATTAAATCAAAATTGACAATCAAAATAACTTACACCACAATGAATGTGCGGTCAGATTGCTATAAAAACTTTCTGAATAAAGAACCCCTTACCTTTATATGTGCGGTTTCAGAATCAGCCATGACTGGCACCTCGGTGGGTAACGGAGAGCGAAGGGTTAGCACATATTGGCCCGCAAGCCCAAACAGCTCGCATTTGAATGTGATATTCCGACGTCGTGGGTATCCTCTTACTTGTTCCGAATACAGCACCTGCAACGATCGTAATTAAAATTGTTTCAGTATCAAAATTACCTTTTAAAATTGACAGTAGAACCCATAAATGTAAGTACACTTTTGAAACAGTATTAAACTGCTTATTCACCCCAACTCCGATTTCTCTGGTCTAAATAATGTTACCTTAAACTTCTACCATCATGCTATAGGAAGGTGAATGCCAGATAGCTTTCATTTCATTCATTTAACTATGGGCGCCCCGACCTCAGAAATTCGCTAAAATACAGCCAACAGCCATTCCAGGGGAAGTTCTTGAAGCAATGTGCTGGCATTGGAAAAAACATACATAATAAAACAAAAGTGCTATAAAAAGTTGATGAAAAAGCGGTGCAAAATACGAGGATAACTGGTTTTGTTATTATCACATTTCAAACTCTTATTAAACTGTTTTCCTGGGAAACAGGAGCAATGAAATAGACAGAATCTTTTAAAATAACCTGGATAAAAATATTTATGTTTGTTTTAACCGAGTTTTCTTCGCTTACACCTTTTTGGGCGTAAAAATCCTAAGTATGACTTCCTTCGGAAGGGAAGTAAAGCGTCAGGTCTCGTATAGTAGATTTACAGCAGGAAAAAGAACCTCAAGCCTGAAAGAAGAGGTTTCTAAGCAAACTTTATCGCCTGTTTCACACCCTGAATTGAATGGGACGCTGATAATCTGAGATGTTAAAGAGCATACCTGAGATGTTAAAGAGCAAGAGAATTAAAATAAAAGCTTGCAACTTTTGGAAACAACAGACAGCCCTTTGCCGCTGGAGGTTCAGTGAATATCATAGAACGCAATTGAAATAAAAGCCAGGATATGTTAGGTTAAAGTAAGTCAGATACTTTTTAAAAGGTAAAAGCGATAATGGCAATACCTAGAGTGCCAAAAAATGTGTACACGCTTTCACAGTAGATATGTATTTAATATATTTCAAAGTTGAACTGAAAAACAGCAGTAATGTGTAGTATGATGATCTGTAAACAGATGTGACTCACATACATTATGATAGCGTTGCTACGTGACAGGTAAATCAACAATGAACAAAGGAAACCAAGATTATCGTACGATGTTCTGTAAATAGATATGAATCATATTACGTTTTGCTGCAGCGTTGCTACAACAAAATGGAGTCAAGATTATCATTTGAACAGCAACGGAAAGCAATTTAGAAGTGGTAATGAAAAATCGAGAATGTTGTTGAAGTTCAAAGGCAATGGATGTGTACAGAACACAACCGACAACGCGAGTAACAATTGCACGCATTCGAGACAAATTTGAGACTCATGGTACCATAAGCGATGTTCACAAGAGCAGATATGGGAGACCTACACAGCAATAAGCCCCGCACACTGGATCCAAAGCACTGGATAGGACGAAGAGATCCGATTGATCGCGTTCTCCGGATCTAACTCCGCTGGACTTCTACCTATGGGGAACTCTTAAGGATGTTGTATATCGTAGAAAACCAGCTACACTGACAGCAATTCGGGAAGAAATTGAAAGGCATGTGTTGCAATCGCTGAGGACACTTTCGCAAACGTTGCTCAATCTGTAGTTCAACGTACTCAGAAGTGTATGGACGACGATGGTGGACATTTTGAGCAACTGTTGTAACTGTAAACGTATAAGATGAGTAGTGCTCGACATTTTCTGTTTGTGTGAATTCAGTTTTGTTATGTTAACTCAGTTTATTTTTTGCTTGAAGTGTGTATACATTTTTTGGCACCCTCTGTATATCCTGATTCGTGAGATGAACTATTATGGAAGTAATACATTTATTAAGTTCGGCGAAATTAGCATAAAATACCACAAATTTAACATAAATATCACCCATTTGATTAATTAAAATAAAACAATGCTTTCGACTCAGTTCTGGCTGAGGTCTATCAGGAAATGATTCACAAAAGGTACTATCCTAAGTTTACCTGATAATGTTCAGGATCAGGATTGTGTTGCCCGGTGTATCTTAGCTCTAACCATAGCTCCGGCACTACGGCTGCTGCTGCTATCTTGCACACGGGTGTTGGAAATTCTAGGGATCCCTTTATTGGAGTCTCCGGGTAGGTGTGCGTCTGCTCTGGTACCAACGAGAGGCGCGGCGGAGGCCACCGTACATCCAGTTCCATCGACACAACGTCTTCATTCTGCGTAACACAGATATTCGTTCAAATGAAGCTTATAAAGTGTCTATATGCCAATAGTTGCATTCCACAGACTTTGAAAAGAAGAATGACATGTAAATATTTTAAGAACATTGTGTTAACTAAAGATAAGAGAATCATCTATAAATACAGTGATTTCTGAAATAGGCATGACGTAAAAGTTTAATTAAGGAAAACTGAAAAATTAACTTGGTAAACAAAAAATATTACTAGAGTAGAGATTATTCAAATATGAGGATGAATGAAATTAAGAGGATTTTTTTCTAATTTACTGCAACCAAAATTAAATAAAAATGGGATACATATAACTTTACACATAAGTTCTCGATTTACAAAACATTTTCGCCAGCGGGTAGAAGTTTCTTAATCTCATTATCAAAGAAAGAGTGAGGTTAAGTTACCCGGCAGTCGTTGTCGAATCGTCCAGTTTCCAATACTTCTTTTAACGGTTCAAAAATATGGTAATAGCAATGCTGAACTCTAGAGGGTGTATTTTAATGCTACCCAGTGAATTTCCTCGAGATGTTACCCTTTTCAAAGCACATGTACGAAGACGGGCGTTATCTTGGAGGAGAGAAACTTCGCGAATAATTTGTTGACGTCTTAAAAAAAATGGACGAATAAAATGCCTTAAGAGTTCCAGAAAACTGTCAAGAGCTGCAGATGAATTTTTCCTCTACTTCATGCATACTTGCTCCAACTCAGGACTATAGGGGTGTGCTCATTTTTATGGCAGATTGCGGTTCGAGTACAAACATTTCCCCTTTATCCCGGTATTGAGCTAAAAGCCTGTGACATATTCTAATACGTTCAATCAGTGAAAATTATTGCTATTATAAGTTATCTGAAATTATGAATTGAGTACTCTATGGTCCCGAACGACCCGAATGTTTGTTTCCATTACTTATTTTTTTTATTTATTTTATTTACGGACGCTCTTTAACATCTCAGGTCATCAGCGTCTCATTCAATTCAGGGCATGAAAAGGCCGACAAATTTTGCTCAGAGGCCTCTTCTTTGAGGCTTGAGGTTCTTTTTCGTGCCGTAAATGTATGACACTGGACCCACGGCTTTACTTCCTTTTCGAAGGAAGCCATACTTAGGATTTTTTACTCCGGAAAAAAATCCATCGATCCTGGCCGGGTTTGAGCTCGCGATCTTGGGTTTAGAAGACAAACATGGTTAGCACTACAACATTAGAACCGAAATTCCTGTTACGCTAGTCCGAGGTCGATGTTAGTGATTTTGGTTTTCCACAGTTTCTCGTCCATTTGTGAAGTTTCAGTCCTATAGACTTGTATTTTAGACAGCATCGTATCCAAATTGTGATCTTATTTTTGCAAAATTTGCGATGGTTTTACGCTATTCCGCATTAAACGCTTAATAATAATGTGCCTTGAGCAAGTGAAGAATGCACCTATTGCTCGGACTTGATGCTACTGATAAATGAAACGGATATGCAAGGGAACCAGTTTCCCGCGTATTCCACGCATAGTTCCTGAAAATTTTGTTTCTCTACGTACTGTTTGCAAGCGGAAAAAGAAACATTTCGTTTTATATTTACTTACCCATAAGTTTATAAAACAATATATTCATTCGCTACTTCGCTACTGAGACTAAGTTACCTCTTTGTTTAGACAATAGTCTCAAAGATCAACAAGTTCTTCTACACGCCGCCTGAATGCTTTTGCGGTTACTGGTTCTACGTAAAACATCAAAGACGGACCGCAGTAAACTTATTTTAAGACTTTGCCGTTGCTGCATAATATAAATCTCAACGGTAGATGAAAAATGCTACAGGGGCATCACTTCATCTTGCCAAGAGATTCTTCATTAAGTGAAAGAATAGTTGTAACCAACCAACGAACTTCTTTCTGATTATAAACACACTGAGCTTTGGGACCGCAGACTAAACATTGAGGATGATTACTTTAAGGAAGTGGGTAATCAAAAAGGACATAACGTTGAGGGCGCACAAATGCCATTTCATGGATAATGCTCGTAATGAGAGTGAAAAATGACAAATTAACAACGGATTTAAAATAAAATGTGCATTAATTGTTAAAGGTTCAGGAATTCGCGATTTTTCATTGCTTTTAAGTAGTCCACGATTTAGCTGTGGGGAATTAAAGTGCTAATTTTGTCTCTAGAGCACTCTCTAGGGCACGGAGTAGCTGCACGCATTGCTTACAATTGTCAAAAAATAATCAGAAGTTATTTTGTTGCAGTCAAAAGCTATTAACGATTGAAATATTGTCAATGTATTTCACATTGGAAGTTACTTTCCTGTTTGAGAGAGAACCGACTGTAGAAAGTAGTTTAAATTTTTGGGTTCCAGTGGTTAGTCGATTTAATAGGCTCTTCCACATTCAAATATATTACTTTGAAGTTTAATAAAAAAGCAGAATATTAAACAGTTTAACATAATCCTTTAATTCTTTATAATATTATTATTCATAACCAAAGTGATCGACTTAACTTTCTGATAAATAATATTGCAGTATTAGTTTTCAACGTAACCTTGCTAGTTACAGAGTGTTGCAGAACCAGAGCACAAACCTTGAGGCTTTACGTGCAACTTTGGTTTCGTACCATATGTAAAATAACTACACTAGATATTTTTTCATATTAAGTTAGCTTTCCACAACCTCTATACAGTGAATACTTTAAATTAACGAGAAAGGCAATTTGTAAATATTTCTTCAGAAACGCAGAGACAATCCACAGGCATTCGTCTCTCGGCTAAGTTTGGGTGCGCTCTTGCTCCGCTAGGAACCTTGCCTTCCTCTTGAATCTTCGACACCTTTCTTCCTTCTTTGTCAGTCTAAAGATCCATGTTCTTTACCACCTTACTTATCGACACATAAGAGTGAGCTCTCGTCTTGGGTATAAGTAACTACAACCCACAAACATTTTTTTTAACATTTGTTAATTTTGGAGATTGATTCACTTTTTGAGAAATGCGCAGTGACCTGGGTAATAAATTATTTATTGTTTATGGAATTTTATTTATATTTTCACTGACTTGTAGTAATTTTTTGATTGTATTTGTGTGTAGATTTAGAATTAATAAGAAATATAAGTCTAATAAGTTGTCGCTCATTATTCCTGTCTATATACACATCAGCAATCCTTGCATGTCAAGGCAAATGGATGAGGAATATTCTAGTTTTGACCTTTAAGAGCAGCGAGAACTACACGAAAACATTCAATGGAACAAATATTAGTTTTTTTTAACATTGTTGTGTCTGTTGTCCACTGCTGAAGTGAAGTCAAAACGTGTGACCTTCAATTGTTGTTTGCTCAACACATACAGAGTGAACCCGAACTCTGCCGTCAAACTTTCACAAGATGTACAGGGATCTCTCTGTATAGCTGTAAGGAACCCATGACCTCCGTTTTCGTTTGGTGTAAATCATCTTTGTATCTGTTTACTCGCATTATGATTGTTTCTAAGCAAAACAATATTTGAATGCTGCAAAGCGTGTTTACGTTACGGCCAGCCACCAGATAATCAACTACTCATCTACTGAAAAATAGTTATTTATTATTTATTTATTATTTATTTTTAAGAATGTATAACTAAAATTACAAAATATGTGAAAAACTTAAATTACAATATTATACGTTTAAAGAATGCTCAGAATGTTGACCGCCATGGTGACGATAAACTTCACAGCGATGCTTCATGGACTGTGGCACACTCTAGCATCTCAGGAGATTGACGCACATCGGCTGCTAAATCCTGGCAACCAGGTCATATTAGTTTCGACAGGAGTCATATAAACTAGGCTCTTCACGTGACCCCAGGAAAAAAGGCCTAAGCGTGTCAGATCTTGTGATCGAGCTGGCCATAAAATAGGGCTACCACGACCAATCCATCTGTGCCCGACCTGTTAATCAAGGTATTCCCTAACATTCACTGCAAAATGTGCTGCTGCCCCATCATGTTGAAACCACACACGTCTGTGGATTATTAGTGGCAAATCTTCCAGAAAACGTGGGGGGACATGTTGAAGGAACGTTTTGTAGACTACTCCATACAGTCTGTCGGGTAGTACACATGGCCAAATCATAGAATCGTTAACGATACCAGCTCATACATTCACAGAGAATGCCTGTTAATAAGCTCGATCACTACAGCATTCTGCCAGCTGTAGAACCTGCTTTCTTTAGTAAACATTTCCTCGTGTGTGCACAATATCATAGCAGGAAAATGTTGGTTGTCTGCAAATCGCTCTAAGAACCAATTAGCAAACTGTACTCCACGTGGAAAGTCTGCTGGTTGCAATGTCTGGCCCTTCTGTGGATGATACAATTGCTGCCCATAAGACCCTCGAAACAGTAGCTTGGCTTACATTCACCTCTCGTGTAATACGATCACAGCTTGCATGGTTGTCACACACTGCATTTAAAACACCCACTTCAAAATGAGCGTTCTGACATTCCTTTCACGGCCAGTATCTCGCATACTAACAGTGAAGAACCCGGTTTCTCGAGTCGCCTGTGTACAGCTGCAAATGTAGTGTGATTAGGTTGCCATGACTGTGGGAACGGCTCTGCATAGCGTCGTTGTGCCGCTCTCCCATTGCATTGAGTGAAACCGTAAATGAGATGCACGTAGGCTAATTCTGCATAAGTAAAGTTATCCATACCATATCACTAACAACGTACTGCAGGAACTTAAAGCTGAGACAAATGAGCAGCAGTTCAAGCCTGGTGTTGGATCGCACTACTATGTTCTGTTACAACAGTGAAAGGTTGTGTTTTGTTTGCAAAACAATCATATTCCGAATAAACAGATACAGAAGTAGTTGAGTTAAACAAAACGAAAACAATGAAATTTACCGGTAATGAGTCACAAGACCACAGGTTCCTTATATCAATACACTCAGAAAACACCCCCGAACAACTTGTGAAAGTTTGTGGATGGGAGTTCGGATTCATTCTGTATATATATTCCTTTTATGTGAAAGAACACATTGTATTGCATTTATCTCTAAAACATACGACAAGGCGCAAGGAAAGAAGAAGAAGAATAAAAAGTCCATAAGGTCTTACAAGGTTTAGCAAATGGTGCGTGATTGTATATTAAATGGCATAAATATTTCATAAAGGAATTTCTCATACTATGTTTTAGGGACAAGCAATTAATGAATTCAAATGAAGAAGGTATATATTACCGGGCTTTAGTTTTAAACTTCGTGCGCTCACGTAGTATTTTATGTTTTGAATACTAGATATACCGCAACCAGCGGGCGTCCGCTCTTTTATATGTCGCTTTCTCAACCTGCTCCCTGTCGGTCTCACGGCAGTATACATGTATATTCATTTTCAGATGGTTAGATAGGTGACTACAGATAATTTTGTGTATGAACACTATTTTAAATATGAACCAGTCCATCATATGCGTGCGAAATTTATTCAAAACTTTCTTGGTCCTTCTAGAGCTGCAATTCATAACATTATTCACAAATTGAGGAAATCAGCGCAAATCTTGAACATTCGATTGCTACATTATTCGAACATAAAAATTAGCTGAATTGAAACAATAGTAAGGATTTTTACGTCCGAAAAAATCCATCGACCCTGGCCTTAATTGAACCCTCGATCTTGCGTATACGAGACAAGTATGGTTACCACTAGACCACCAGGACCGACGTATAGGCTGTATTGATATAATATTAATACTTTTAATTTTATCGTAAATAAATTATTTGTTCACTCTACAAGTAACTTATTTTTTAATGTGTAAAAATTCAAAAAACAATAACAGATAAAGATAAAAGCTAAATACTCGACAATTAATCCTCTTTAAAATTGCAGTACCACAAGGTTGGGATGACAGTTGAGTTATCAGAGTTAGGTTGACTGGATTAAGGATATGCAATTTAATATTTAATGAACTTTGATTTTAAACTTTTCCCTCAATATTTAAATTGACTATATTTTATTAAATCAAATTATGTTAAATAAATAGTTATTGAGAGTAAACCTTTTTGAAATGAAAGCTCTGTATATTAACATATGGTTAATTATCCCAGTTTTAAAGTTAATGACCACTGTTCAAGACAGAACTAATTTATGGATACCAATAACCACTCTTAAACTTTTCAGAAAGTCACATAACCCTATAACGGTCTTGCAGGTTCCTTGAAATTGTTAAATAACTGGCGCAAATACATAAAAATATTTTAAGTAATAAATTGAAACGACACTTTAATACCCAGGTTTTTGTGGTATAATAGAATATTTTAACAGCTTCATGTTTTACATTATGAAGCTTCGCTTAGTTTAAGATATACAGAACAAAACTATCCATCTATACGTATGTAGAACTACAGGGCTTGGATAAATATATTAACACTCACCTAATGTGCTATTGGACCACATTTTACTTTAATAACAGCCTAAATTCTCCTCGTAACTGATTAATATAAAACCTAAATTATAATCTTTACCTTCCCTACTGTTCTAATTTCTTGAAATTTGCTGGATGAGGGTAATGGTTTCTCGCTTGTTTCCCAACACAGACCGCAGTAGCTCAATGCGATTGCACAGACCAAGTAAGGTGTGTAATTTCGTCCTCCTGTTTCTCAAACTAATCTTGGACAATTCCAGTAGTACGAATGGGATCATTATCACCTTAGAAGATGACATTCACTGACTGAGAATAATGTTGCAGTATTCACGATTTAATAAATCTGGGCACCATTTGTGTATTAATTTATTTGTATAGGTTGTGATTGGATTTGGATTCGTTGTGGATAAGGAGGTGATTGAATTTTATAAATGGATTAGTATTTCAGGGGTGACTGGTCGAACCTCCATGCCATACCGCATTCTGTAATGTTTAGTCCTCGGCTATAAACTCAATTTATTAGCTGAACGTTTTTGTGATACACAAGCACAAGGAAAGGAGATGATAAGCAAAAATAATATAACACCCGTAGTTCCCGTTTTCCCTATTTATTAACACTTTCGTTTTTTCTTACACTTTTCCAACTCACTTCAGCTCCAGCTACAAATAATAAGTGACAAACAAGTATTTTATAGTCCATTGCAATTACTTTTATTAATTAGTCCGTCCGTCGGCCTTCGGCGCTATAAATATATTCAGCATGGCTTTCTAAATATCACGTGATTTGCTCTTCCTATATCTATCTTCCTATTGGTGGGCTTTTACGCTAATTTATTATCGTTTAATTCTCATTGGCTATCTTCTAAGATTTTATTCGGGTCCACCCATAGCAAAATATTAAGTCTTAGACTCTAGACATAAATAATATATTAAAAGAGAGCCGTAACAGAGGTTTTATGAATCCATCTGGATATTTATTGCTTGAGTTTTCTCTACACTGTTAACAAAAGAATTACTTGTCCTTTCCAAATTCCTGAGGTCGCGTTTTGTTCAATATTCGGTTGTTTTCCAAGTTCTAGTTGACCTGAAGTAACATTACAAAGAGACCCTCTTAGTCTAAAAGATTACAATGCTGGTTATTTTAAAGACAACCTTTCCTTTCAATTGTATTTTATCTTCTTTTTTATTCCTGTAAATAGCACATGTAAACCATACGTCTATGACCCTTTTGGTGATTATATTATGTATAAATATTATTTCTAATTGGGCCTGAGATCGATACTAAACAATAATTGTCTCAAACCATAGCAGTTATCTTTTCTTTCAGCGTGACAATAGGACCTTCAGAAAACCGTGATATACTTGACCAAAGCATGACTCCATCTTCTCTAGACGCATATTGTGCTCAAATCTCATCCGCCACTATTTTGTTTATCAGAAGAACTTTTCACACGAATTTTGTATGCTGTTATGACGGTAGATACACCTAGTAACAATTTCTGGGAGTCTGTGAGTCTAACATAATTGTTGATCAACATAACATGAAGACGATCTTAGAGTTACTGGTGGCTCAGGCCGATAGCAGCTGAGGTCCAGCCTCTGTATCTACTAGAAATTAAAGGGTCATTTAATAGCTCAGAAGATATATTATTGTGATTGCAGCAACATGGTTTACCTTAAAGTTATATTTTAAGCCTAAGAATGTATTCTTAATTAAGGACGAAATATGTTTTATTCTGCTATTGGTTTATCACATGTGTGTACCAAACGTTTTTAAATTTCTTAATGAAAATATTGTTGGGATATCAAATGGCTTACCTGCTGAAGGAAATCGACGCGGTAGCGACCTCCAGTGGTCAGGACGCCGCAAGGAAAGCTAGCGAGGCTGGTGTTGGGCTCTAGTTTGACAGCAACGACGGACTCGAAATGTCGCTGTCCAGTAGAACGCAATAACTGCAGGGTACCACCAGCTGTTCCTCCAGATAGGCGCACCTCAAGGTCGCCACTTAGCGCCGTATGATTTCCCGGCAATACCAGCTCCAGTCCGCGGCACATCCCGTCCTCCCCTGAAAAAGCAGAATATCTGCTGATTACCTCTTCAGCAACAGAGATTGTAAGTCAAAACTTCAACTGAGGCGAGAAGTTGAATCTTGTAGTTAATATATGTACATTGTGAACATTTTATCATTTGGGTAACAGCAGCAGGGTTGATACATATAATAACAAAATACTGTTAAATTTTGTCCATGTGAGCGCTTCAGTTAGCTCACTCTAAATTTGTTTACGGGATATTACAAAAGTCATCCACCATTTTCATTGAAATTGAATTTAACTTGAGCTGTATATAAAGTAATGGCAATATATCGAGGGTGCCAAAAAAGTGTACACACTTTCACAGTAGATATCTATTTAATATATTTCAAATTTGGACCGATTTTTTTTATTCATTTATTTATGGACGTTCTTTAACATCTCAGGTCATCAGCGTCCCATTCAACTCAGGGCGTGAAACGCCGACAAATTTTGCTCAGAGGCCTCTCTTTCAGGCTTGAGGTTCTTTTTCGTGCCGTAAATGTAAGACACGGGACCCAAGCTTTACTTTCCTTCCGAAGGAAGCCATACTTAGGATTTTTACGCCCGAAAAAATCCATCGGTCCTGGCCGGGTTCGAACCCGCGATCTTGTGTTTAGGAGGTAACCACTACACCACCAGGACCGACAAGTTGAACCGAAACACAACAGTAATGTGTACTACGATGTTCTGTAAATAGATGTGACTCACATTACGTTATGCTAGCGTTGCTACAACAGAAATTTTGAAGTGGTATTGAAAAACCGAGAATGTTGTTGAAGTTCGAAGGCAATGGAGACGTGTGTACAGAACAAAACCGCCAACGCGAGTAACAATTGCACGCATTCGAGACAAATTTGAAACTCGTGATACCGTATGCGATTTTCACATTATGATGTATGCACCACCACATTACTATCGAGATGTACGTGCGTCTTAATGACAATCTTCCAAGGCACTGGATAGGACAAAGAGGCCCGATTGAATTTCCACCACGTTCTCCAGATCTAACTCCGCTGCACTTCTAACTATGGGGAGCTCTTAAGGATGTTGCATACCGTAAAAAACCAGCTACACTGACAGCACTTCGGGAAGAAATTGAAATGGTATGTGCTACAATCGCTGAGGACACTTTTGCAAACGTTGCTCAATCAGTAGTTCAACGTACTCAGAAGTGTATCGACGCCGATGGTGGGCATTTTGAGCAACTGTTGTAGCTGCAGAAGTTTAAGATGATTAGTGTTCATCATTTTCTGTTTGTGTGATTCCGGTTTTTTATGTTAACACAGTTTTTTATTTGCTTGAAGTGTGTATACATTTTTTGGCACCCTCTGTATAATATTGCCTTTAAAACTAGGAAAAGTAATATGACATTAATAACACGTAAGCACTTTAATAATTCCAGCTTATTAGCTTGAACTGCATGGATTTCCTTTTATTATCAGTAACAATTGTCTGTCATCTACCGCTGAGCGTTGCACGAGCTTTGGCGGAGTAATTAATGCTTTTTGGTTTCTTCCATCTCAATTTTTCAGTTGTAGGACACATCCCAATTACTGAAAATTCGAGAAAAAGAGCAAAGATTAAGGCTAAGTTTTGATGCCCTTTGAGAGAAAATAAAATTCTAAATCCCTACTCTTGTCAGAAAAAGAGAGAAAAAAATACAAAACTTTTAAAAAGACCTTTAATACACAAGGGCTGAAGAAAGTGATTGATGACTTCCTATACATTGCCACATTGTTAAGCCTGAAGACTTTTCTACAACGTGTTCTACTTCTTTCAGTTTTCTTTTTCCAAGGTACGCACGACAGGAAAGTTTGATGTATCCTCCAGATAAAACTTTCCACTTTCTGATACAACCTTCTGTGCCAGAGAGAGATATAAGCATTCTTTAAAACTTAGCATACACTTATTAGGTATGACGTCTATGGTAACTATAGTGGTATGTATTCTTTTCTTTTGTATTTCTTTATTCTAATGGACCCAGTGAGGTTTAACTTAAAGTTAAATTTATGTTAACCTTGTTCTAGAAGTTTCTACGTTAGAACTATTAATATTTTACTTAGAATACTTAGATAATTTTTAATGTTATATTGTTACCTAAAATACAAAACAATCTCTCCGGAACATTATATACTGGGTATTGTTATATACTGAAAAGGAATATCAATGTTCATTTTAGTAAAAACAATTCATGTCTTCTACAGACCAAGCACAAGGCAATTCTATGGTCTACCTTGCTTTTATTTTGTTGAATTATTTACGTCTCTCATTGCAATGTGTCCTAACATACACATTGGGTTTGTGGTTTATCATAAGGGCATGAAATCAGGTACTAAAAGTTTGTATTTATGTTAAGTAAGTTGCCTGACACAATATTCCTCTACAGTTATCTGTTAACTTGAAAAGCGGAATGCCAGATAATTTTAAGCGCCGAGGATCTCCAGGTCTAGGAAATAGCTATATGGCATAAGTGCATTGAACATAAAAGAAGAATTTAACGACTTCAGCAATGAATTTAGAAATATTAGACAACAGTTGAAAGTACGAGGGTAGGTCCATAAGTTTCAGGCCTCGCCGATAAGGATTATCGCCTTCACAAAAGCCTTATCTGGTGTCATACCTTATCTGTTAAGTAAATAATTGCAGCTGTAGCTTCCGCTCCCTATGTTCAGGTGTTCAGATATAGTTGCGTAAAGAAGGTTATGCGTAGAAGATTGTGACATGTTCAAAATGGAGTATCGGGCTGTTGTTAAGTTCTTCACAAAAGAAGGACTACTCCAAATGAAATTAAACAGCGATTGGACGGTGTATATGGGAAGCATCCCCCTCATATTCTACCGTAAAATAATGGGCCAAACTTTTTCGAATGAGTCGAGAAAGCATTGAAGACGAAGAGCGTGCAGGTCGGTCCTTGGAGGTGCTCACTGCTGAAAACATCGCTCTTGTGGAAGGAGAAAGTGTGGAAGACCGGCGGCTCAAAGTTACAGAAATTCAGCACCAAAACAAGTCTTGGAATTATTCATGAACATTTAAACATGAATAATATTAGTGCAAGATGGTGCCTGGACTTCTTTTCCTCAGTCCAAAAGCAACAACAAGTCATCTAATGTCAGGCACGCATTTTTGAAACTCTGCCATGGCAACGAGAGAGAAATTCTGCAAACCATTCTTACAGGAAATGAAACTACGCTCCACTACTATGAGCCCTTGAGATTCAATGGAATGGCATAAACCTGGCAAAGCACTGACTCTAAAAGTCAAGGTCACTCAGTCAACCAAGAAGATCATGACCACAATCTTTTGGGACAGTGAAGGAATCTCTTTATTCACTTTAAGAAGAGGAACACACTAGTGAATACTGCCCAACTGCACAGACTATGTGCTTCCATCAAAGAGAAAAAGACGAGGAAAGCTGAGTGGTGGTGTGCGCCTTCTTCACGACAACGCGCCTGTGCACACAGCTCTTGTTGCAAAGGAACTGTGAAGAAATGTGGCTTCATGGAGTTCGATCATTCGCCTTACAGCCCAGATCTAGCTCCCAGTGACTATTTCCTGTTTTCAAAACTCAAGAGGGATTTTGGAGTAAGGACATTGAAGTGTGACGAAGAGGTGATGGATGTTTTTATGCCCATTTTGCAGACAAGACTTCGGACTATTTTGGAAGGGGGGCTGAAATGTTCATTCAAAGATGTGAGAAGTGTATTGCAATAAAGGGTAACTACAATGAAAAGTGAAATATAATTTTGTCTTAATTATACCTAAAAATGGTTAGGCCGGAAATTTATGAACCTACCCTCATATTTCTGTAGATCACTGATCTAAACTGTGGTTTTAAATGATAGTGAAGAAGTACATAGCTTCTAGTCTAGTACATGAGATGAAAATTATACCGAAGCATGGGATTCGGAATCATGTTTTGCTGCTAGAGTTCAAACACGTGAAAGGTCATATTAAAACTAGATAGAAACGGTTAAAATTAGCAATGAAAAATAAATGTAAATAATCTATATAAAAAGTATTTAAGAATACTCTATCTTTTAGCAATCATATGGATAAAACTATAAACTGATTAATTTTGTTACTGAAATCAAAAACCTTCATTTTAAGGATTTTGTTTATCAGTTTAATAAAGTTCACTCATGTAATACTTTTCAAAATAAAAGGTATAAACTTTTATTTATAACTAACTCAAAACAAAACAAACAGAATGAACATAATCTCAAAATAATAAGATTTGGGTAGGAATTCACTGTTACATTTAAATTTGATAAACAGTCAGGAGATTCATTTTCTTTAGAGATGTGACAGGCCTTTATACCCATGCATGCCCAAGCATTAATACATTTAAATATTTAATTAGTAATAATTATTAAACATTATATAATCTGTAGTAACAAGCAGTAACATTTCATGTACCACGAAAATATATTCATGGCTACCTGGATGTATAACTCCTTGACGGTAGGAGGAGGCTGCCCTTTGTATTCTTTTGTGCCTTCTTTTACGGAGGCTACAGTAATAGATTTCTCTATTGTGGGAAAAACTGAGTGCATGCAGGTGTCCGAACAGTAGGTCCTTTGTATCTTAGTCGCTGGAGATGCTCTGAAAAAGTTAAAGTAAGAAGGGAAAACAGGTACTGAGGATTACGTCATTATATCTAATGATCATGAGCTCGTCAATGAGTAGTAAAATATTTGATGGTTTTAAAGTGAGCGCGTTTGGGATCACGAGAGCTCAGCAATAATATTTTAAAGTCTCAGGCGTCATGGGCGCTAGTATGTGGACCCCGTGAGTTCTTACAATCACGTAGCGAGTGAATTTAGTATATAAGGGTAAATAACTTTGCAAAAGCACGTTTTTGACTACTAACATCGCGTTACCAGAGGCAGTAGACGCTTCATCAGATCGCATTTGCAGACAGTAGAGGACAGTCTTCAGAAGGCATCTCCAGTCAGTACAATACAGTAATTACCAGGAAAGCAGTCCCACATGCAGTGGAAAAGTGAAAGGCGAGAGACACACAATGCAGTTGTAGGGCGGTAGATACAAATTCCAACCAGCGTATGTAGCTCGCGGCTTTAATGTTAAAGAGGCAAGCGGTCGACAACAAAGGGTCGTGTGAATAAACACTACTAGGCAGGCGACTTCGAGCCCCTGAAGTGGGACCCTCGGGTACATCCATCAACAATAATATCAACACCGTATTAAAATCCGCTTCGAAGATTAGCACACAGAAAATGTAAAATTATCACAAATAATTGTATATTGGCTGAACATTTTACAGACATAATGTGGTCCCAAGTTTTTCATTGTCATTGTTTTAATATTATGATGCGAGCGCAAAACATTAGAAAAAAAACCCTTTAAATTACGAATAAATATTAAACACTATTACACCTATTAGTTCTGATGACAAAATCCCTTTTTCGTATAAAAATCCACAACACACTACAAAATGAAAGCATGAAGTTTCAGTAGTTCAGTAGACTACGTAACTGCAGTGACAGAGCACTCCTGGTGGATTAATAATTTACATGCTATACGACAGCAGCTTGAGCAGTTTAAGCAAGGTATACCTGCAGTAAGGCCGGGAGCAAACCTCCAACTCTCCCTTGAGTCGCTTCCTTTCTTCTGCTGAAAGCGAGTGCGGAGGCATGTATTTTTAATACATTCTCACTGAAAAGCTTGATGTGAATAAGCACTGGACGTATTTTTCGCAGACCATGTGTCAGTTAGGTAGCCAAGGTAAGAGGAAAACTTCATCAATCCAAAAAGTACAGCCTTGATGAGTCTCCTAGCATTATTACCTATGTTGATTTAAAGGGATTTTAATACTGACTAATTTTTTTTTTCAAAAAGTTCGAAGCGATTACGCATTAGTAAATAATAATATCGTCTTTTTAAAGGACGGAAGACGCAGAAGAATATTCAGACGCTTACTTTATTCTAGGCGAGAGGCTGTTGTATCAGCAAAAAAAAAAAAAAAAAAAAAAATGAAGTAAATGCTTTCACAACCTCTGACTGACTCTTGGACATATCCCATGATTTTTAATCTTAGTGGTAGCCTTTTTTTCCATAAAATATAGTCCTTGCGAAATATTTACATGCTATTTTTCGAAATAACTTTTAAAAATAGTTTTAAATTAATATCAACAGTATAAAATGAAGGATTTCCTTTTGTTTATTGATCTGTGAACAAAAATACTGATATATCACGTCATCCCATTTACTGATGACCGAAGCGATTAAGCTCCAGGCTCACGGCCAGTAGGAGCGAGCGGAAACACCTGAGTGATAGTATAATAAATAAATTATAATGCACTTAAACAGAATGTATCATTCCATGCAATGAAAGGAGATTTTAAAACTGTGTGCTTTCATTTTTAGCACATTTTTGGCATGTGCTATGACCATTCCTAATTCTTTTTGAGAAATTAAATTGATCTCCTGACGCATATCAGCCTTTAGTTAGTCTAAAGTGTGTGAATACTGCCATTTATGAATTGCTTTATGCTTGTGACCAGTTTACCTGGAAATGTTATAATCTTCTGGCAGTTCAAGAGGATTTGGTACAGATATGGCTCTTTGTGGGATAGAACAATTAAGCTTAATATTTGCCATTTAGTGCACTTAGCAGATCTTACTATAGAAATAAGGTCATATTTCTTTCATTGTTCAAGCACAGCCAATGGTGTCTGAGGTCGTTAAGGCGCGGAATCGTGAGCGGAAGTACTGGGGTTCGAATCCCACCAAGACCGTCTCCCTGACTGCGCTTTTTCCAGGTCTTCCCTCATGCCGTGAAAGTACCCTAAACTTAGGATTGGAAGTTTCCTTCCTTAAAAAAAATCATATCCCAATACATTATTTCATCTCATGTATCACCACTGTCCACCGCCTCAGTAGTAAAAACGGACGTTAAACACTATTTTAAAAAATTAAAAATTGTTCAAGCGACACTGAATGAGCCGCATGAGACACTGACCGTGCAATTTGTGCTAATGAGATAGAAAAAACATGTGTACTATTTTAGGGTATAAATGCATTTTATTTTCCTGTATATACTTTTCATTATTTTAACATATCTTTTGTGTATTATTAATCATACTATAGAGAACTATACAAAATCAGACTAGATAAATGTTATTTTAACTTAAAGATTGTAATAGAATAGGCGAGATAAATGAAACTGTTCCTGAAGCTGTGATAACTTGCCGATTGGTTTGTCAAACATGGTGTTACGACTTGATCCATCTTGCTGGAAACTTTTCTGTATCAAAGCAACGCACTGGACGCCAATGTGTTAAAATAAAAAGTATATTTTAAAGTATTGGGATTTACAAATGATTTCTCTGGTCAGTAGGGTTAGATTCATGGCATAAAGTGCACGTTCACATTCAACCTTAGATATAGCTGTGATTTCGGCTGATTTCACAAGTTTTTTCACTGAAGTGGGAATGTGTTGAGGATTTTATATATGTACCGAGGGTGTCAAAAATGCACACACGCTTTCACAGTAGGTATCTATTTAATATATTTCAAAGTTGGACCGAAAAACAACAGAAATGTGTAGTATTATGTTCTGTAAATAGGACTCGCATACATTATGATAGTGTTGCTACGTGATAGGTAAATCAACAATGAAGTCAAGATTATCGTAAGCTGTTCAGTAGACAGATGTCACTCACATTACGATATGCTACTGATGCTACAACAAAATGGAGCCGAGATTATCTTTTGAACAGCGGAAAGCAATTTTGAAGTATCCAAGGCACTGGATAGGACGAAGAGGTTTGATTGAGTTTCCACCGCGTTCTCTGGATCTAACTCCTTTGGACTTCTACCTATTGGGAATTCTTAAGGATGTTGTATAACGTTGAAAAACAGCTACACTGGTAGCACTTCGGGAAGAAATTGCAAGTGCTGCAATCACTGAGGACAGTTTTGCAAACGTTACTCAATCAGTAGTTCAACCTACTCAGAAGTGCATCGACGATGGGCATTTTAAGCTACTGTTGTAACTGAAAATGTCTAAGATGGTTAGCGCTCATCATTTTCTGCTTTGTGAATTCAGTTTTGTTATGTTGACACTTTTTTTTCTTTGCTTGAAGTGTGTATACATTTTTGGCACCCCCTGTATACGAAAATCTTTAACTAATGATGTGCACATGCTTTCAATTAATTTAAAATCCACCGTTTTACATCAACGAAGTATTGACAAGTCACCATAAAACACACGTGCATGTTCGTCCTGGATTTAATATAGCCTATCCGAAAATAAATCTAATATGGTTTTTCATATTGCTGCCAAAGATTGATACATTTCTTTCAAAATATTTAAAATTTGTTATATTCATCGCAAGAGGATTTTTTAATTGCGACTTTTTTGAATGTGTGATTTTCCTGTCATTCTTGTACTGTCATCAAGTAATTTGTTTTCAATGATTCACGAGTTTTTATAGCCACGTCAATTCCTTGTCTAAGAACTGAAGAATTGATGTTTTCCATAAAAAAATTATAATATTTCAGTACTTCCAGGGTCTTAGGGTCTCACAAAGTACAATAATTGTATTATAAGCAAGCACTTGAGATATTTGACCAATTCTTCAAATTTATATATATATCGCGAGTTGATCGGGAACTCTATCGTTTTATTATCTACCAAAAGTAAATTGATCAATTGATTGAAGTTGATACTCTGTCGTTTACGTCACGTTATTCTGAATGGATCAAGTGTTTGACACATGCAATAACAACATATTGCTTTCTATATATTCCAAATAACCCTGAATAGTTTCCCCCATTAGAGGTAATGTGCTCCATTCAAGCCAGTATTCAAATTCTCCACTTTCCTGCCGGCAATTTACCTGAAATATTGCATTAGGAGCAGCGTTTTCTTCCACTTAATTTAACGGAGTGCTGTGGGTTGCACTTCAACGATTCTTGCTTCCGATAATGGCCCCTAATGTGTAGCAGTTTCAGCAACCACCTGCTGTCCACTTCTTTCTTCCTCCACAAGGTCGTTATAATGAGCGAATCTCAATAGTGACTAAGTGCCCTTGTGATAACCTGCAAAGGTATTATGCCTTATGTTGGTAAAATAAGACTGACGCATCTTACTATAGCTTCGGAACCATGCCTTTTGGATTTTAGTGGAAGAAAATCAACACATTATGCTTGATGAAGGGAACATCTTCGTTACCCAAGTCTTTTGATGCTCAATTGATTACAAAAGAGGGTTAATTGTAAGACCTCTAACCAAGCACTCAATTCTACGGAAACATTTTAAAGGAAAGACAATTTCTTAGATTTATAATGAATCTAAGTAAACCTCGTGCCATATAATATTAAACTGTGCCCATTATTCAGAAGATATTGTAAATATGTACATGTATGTAATTTGCTATTTGGTACTGGATAAATAGTGAAATTACAATATTTATAGCTTGTACTTAACAATTGCACATGTCAGCATAATTAACCATATTTCTACCTAACTAAATATATGTCAGCCTAATTATATAAGTCAATCTAATTAAATACATAAAAATACATTTGAACCTAATTAAATATAGGTCAGCCAATTAAATGAACTTTCATATAATTAAACAAATTCCACCTAAATAAATATATGTCAACCTTAGTAAATATATGTAATACATGAAAACTAAATCTACTTCAACACAATTAAAACGTTTCAACATAAATAAATGCATGTAAACCTAATTAGATAGTGGACACGTATTTAAATATACTTCAACTTAATTAAAACATGTCACGTAATCAAATGCAATTCAACAATAATTAAAACATTCCAACCTAAATATATACACGTCAACCTGATTAAATGCCTGTCTAATTAATCACATTTATCTAATTAAAGCATATCACCATTATTGCATGTCAACATAATGAAACATATAGAAACGTAATTAAATACACGATAATGTAATTAAATACATGTAAACATAATTAATTATATATAAAGGTAATAAATACATGTAAACATAATTAAATACATATAAATTAATTAAATACAAGTAAATCTATTTAAATACATATTAATATAATTTAATGAGCTCAGTGAAGTGGTCAGTCCTGAGATGGTCTTCCCATAAAAAATCTAGCCAAGAAATTTGTAGCACTGGTCAAGAAAATCACAGCGCTCATTTGTTCATTTTTATAGAATATTACAATAGACCTCCAAGATTTCGGTGTTGGATTGGCAGGCCTGACTGTAGAATAGCAGCATGTGTCCAGAGATATTAGTTCCCCGACAGGAGTTTTGGCTCGTAAGTCCCAGGGTATTTTAAATTCTAATATCGGTGGGGGTTAAACAGTTTAATTCGTCTTGCAATTCAGCCTTTGACCTATCTTTGCACCCTTCACATTAACATTTTTTATTATTTCAGCTATCGTGCACTGACACGATATCGAAAAATTATGATAAGAAATATTAATTAGTTATTAATTTTTTTATATCTTGCAAATAAAAACCGGCTGCGCTATATAGCAGCAATGCATCATTATACACTCATAACCACTCTCAACTAAGTGTAATTAGTGGAAACAGCCAGGTAGTTTTCGTACTATGTGACAGATCCCAGTTAGCTAGGAGCAAAGGGAGTGTGCGTGTGCGCTTCTATATTGTTTCCCTAAGATCTAACTGCTGCAGAAATGCATGGGCTAATATACTCAACGTACAGAAAAAGCATTCACGGCACTTAAAAAAACACAATAAAATATTTGTTCACTTTACAATGTGCACCGCTCGAGTGGCAAGTTGCCACAGTAGTCGCAGTACACTGCAATGCATGTAATCTTCTAATAATCACTGTAGTGGAGAAACAGTCTGTTCACACATAATGCGGTTTATTGTCGGTACGTGACTAGTGAAACATCTGTTTCCAGTTGTATAATTAAACTCACTCTCCTCTTTTTTACACATTATTCCACAAACCAAGCATGTCTTCATTGAGTGTTACACAGCTCTTAATTTTCTTTTGTAGGCAAGGACTTTCTGTTTTATATCTGAGAAATTTCTACCTTTCTTTTCCCTTTCCGATGTGTTATAAAAATGAGAGGCTCAAGCTGTAAAAATAGTCCAAGAATGGGGAACCCTAAAGCGGAGACCAACAAACCTTGACCTACAGCGAAAATCAGAGATTTGATGTTACAAGTAATGGAAAAATCTTGTCATAAATTTAAGCTAGCATATAAACACTTTTAATTATATCTATATGTTCGCTAAATTTCCAAATAGAATAGAACATTTTACGTTGAAAAAAGCTACTCAGAAAGAACATCAATATGTAATCACATAGTGATCTACCTTGTACTATTACAACAAGCTCGTACAACATACGATTCGGTAAGTATGTGCAAACTCAAAAGATAACAGCACTATTGCTTTTAATGTTACCTTGACGTGGTGACTATTGAGGAATGATGTACATGGCTATAAACTGCTGCGAAGTTTAATTTGTGTTTGAAAGCCATTTTCCTGCTTACATTTGTAAGCAAGCATTCAAAATGGAGAAACACAAATTTAAAATATTAATAATACATTTCTTTTTCAAAACTACAAGACCCGCAGAAATTAAGACGAAACTGGACAAACATTACGGCGAATCTGTGCTTTCGCAGAAACGCCTGCGATTTGGTAAGTTTAGGCAAAACCAAATGAGCGCAAGCGATTTGACCGTTTCGGACTGTTCGGTCGTGGTAGCGTAGGAAGCGTAAAGTATCTAGGTATTTACTAGACGAAAAACTAAATTTCAAAATACATCTGGAAAAAATCTCCGCAACAGCGTTTTTACTAATGAACAACATCGCGAGATTATCAAAAGATTATGGGATAATTCCTTATACAGCAATAAAATTATATAATAACGCAATTTTGGCAGCGGTTGTAGGTTATGGCGCAAGCGTCTGGGTGCATAGATTGTTATTACAAGGAGCTAGTAAGTCCCTAAGAAGTCTCTAAAGAAAGATCCTAATTAGGATGACGGGAGCTTTTTCTACAACTCCAACAGACGCGCTTTTAGTAACTATGGGAACCTCGATTTGGAGGTTCGCAAAAGAGGAGCTCGATATTGGTTGAGGAAAAATAACTTTATTAAAGTATCTGAATTGACGGGATGCCAAATACAGGATGAAATCGAAATTGATTACAAATTAATAAAGGAGTGGCAAGACTCCTGGGATATAAGCACAACTGGGCGAAGAGTCTACAGTTTTTACCCATCGATAGAAGAACGACTCAAAATGAAATTTTTTCAACCGTCCAGAGGTCTTGTTCACTACCTCACGAGACACGGACCATATCGAGAATACCTCCACAGATTTGGCTTAAGACTAGATAACTTGTGCGATTGTGGACAGATAGAGACACCGGAACACGCTCTGTGGGAATGTGACATAACGAGACACTTAAGACAACAGGAACAAAAATATTTCAAAACCAACAACTTTTCAACCTGATTAGGCATAGTCGAACCTGGAACCTTATTAACAAAGTGGCTAACTCCTTTTCAGGGTTTTCCTTGAAAAGCTATAGAAGTTAGTCGATACCTAATTTGGATTCATGTGTGAGTTTGCTGAAGCGCCGGGGATCCTACATTTGCTGGAGTACCAGAAGGCCCTTCTGAAGATCATGGAGGTGCAGGTCCCTGGGATTTTCCAGCAGGCCACACAACATACCGATTGTGACTATATATATATATATATATTAGTGGTATATTATTGTTATCTTTATAGTAAACATTACTAATATTTAATAAAGTAATATTTGATAAAGTAGAACTAACCTATCGGAAGAAATAATTATAGTAATGAAAATGTTTGTAGAAGTAAATTTTGTATCTTAGAACTGTAGAAGAAACAAAACATTGTAACACGTAGTTAAGTATTAGTAGTTAACTAATAGTAGAGTTGATAAATATGTATTAATGTAGTGAACTAAAGTACATTAGATTTAGAGTAGATATGAAGTAGTTAGGCACACTATATAACTGTGCAAATTTCTTGTAGATAGTTATTAATATAATGAAAAATGTACAAGATTGTATTGAAGGAAAAAATAAAGTATAGATACGAACTGGTTTAAAGACTTTGGTACCAGGTGAAAAAAGATATAGAAGTCATGACTTTGTCGATGGACAAGGTCATGGCTTTTTTTTTTTGTCCGGTCGTGGTAAGGAATCCAGAAATGATTAAAACATCCACTACATGGTGCTGAGTGATCGAAGACTGGAGGTGCGGGAAATTGTTGAAGCTGTGGGCATTTCTGGAGATTGGGTACATAATATTTTTCACAATAATTTGCAAATGAAATAGTTATCGGCGAGGTGGGTGTCATGTTTGATAACCATTTAACGAATTGTCTCTTCCGCGCAGAATTAGGAGCTGTTTAAACAGTCCACGAAACTTAGATTCACCACTATATGTCAGAAACGAAGGAAAAGTCTAAACAGTGAGTTTGCAACCGGAGAAAAGGATCTGAAGAAGATAAAAACAACTCCTTCGGAAGGAAAGGTCACGGCGACTATTACCGCCACGGGTGGCCGAGGTCGTTAAGGCACGGACTCGTGAGCGGGAGGTCTGCGGTTTGAATCCCGCCAGGACCGTCCTCCCTGACTGGGTTTTTTTCCAGGTTTTCCTCAGTCTTCATAACTGACAAATGCCGGGGAGGTACCTAAACTTAGGCCTGGAACGCTTCCTTCCTTAAAAAAAAAAAACAATATCCTTTCCCAATTTATCATTTCATCTCATGTATCATCAGTGTCCACCGCATGTGGTGCCTCAGTAGTGAAAACGGGCGTTAAACACTTAAAAAAAAAAAAAAAAAAAAAAAAAAAAACGGCGACTATTCTTTTCGGATTGCCACGGCGTAATTTTAACTCATCTTGTAGAGGGCCAAACCGTAGCCGGTTAATATTACTCTATGCTAAAGCAACAATTAATCGACGCGCTCAAGAATATTCATCCTCATTGGGCGAAGAAAAAGTTGTTCCCCTGAGCGCAAGTCTTGCGGCCTTAAAAATATTGATCTTAAGATAAGAAATCCTTCCTTATTCTTCATCTCTCTTAATTTGGTTCCCTCGGACTACCTTCTATGCCCAACATGAAAAATGGGTACCAAATGAAGAGATTGTCGCCGAAATAAACGATTTTCCAGAGATGAAGAAATCGCATTTTATGGATGGGATAAACAAATTATAAATTCACTAGAACAAGTTTATAAATTTGAAAAGGAATTATGTTAAGAAACAAAAGCATTGTTTTCATAAGAAAGTTGTCTTCTTTATTTTTGCACGGATTTTTTCTAAAATACTCATAGCCAGAGGTTTTGATGCCATTATTTCAATTATCATGTGAAATAAAATATCACAGTCTTCTCACGTCTAGCCAGAGTGCCAGTGTATGAAGATAATATCCATCTAAAGTTTGCACAAACAGCTAGTCGACGGCAGCTCGATTATTCCGGTGTATGAAAGTTCTGCTTTAAAGGTCACGCGACGACTGAAACTGCAGGTGTCTACGAAGCATTATATTTCTGGAAGTGAAAATCATATGAAAAAGCGAGGGTGGTCCTTTCTGGGCTGGACATTTCAATTGATGAGAGGTCACAAAAGCTGGCTTCAAGAGTGTCGTAAACCCTAACGACTTCGGTCTAATCACAGCCTTAATCCTTCCCTAAAACAGCAAGGTTCGAGGTTTAATCCGGCGATATTAGTGCCTCTGCACAGATAGACAGACAGACAGAACCAGGTGGCATCAGAACCGAACGCCACCTTCATATAATCCGACGTTATTGCTGGTTTGCTGGCGGAAACCAGAAATTCCGCTCAAAGCTTCCTTCATCCTTATCGCGTTTCTCCTTCGCTGCATTTCTAATGCGGTTCCATCGTTACTTTCCTTTCTGACGCTGCAATCTTGCTCCTTTTCTTTTTATATATGTTTGGTTTTTTCATGACATTTCTTAGTTGTGTGTCTTTTCTCACGTCCCAGCTTTTTAAGACCGTATCGGCTTTATCACTTTGCCCAGAAACCTCTACCACTTTTAGTATAGCGTGATAGGTTATTGTTAATCTATGGTATCAATCTAATGTAATAATATGTATTTGTAGTTTTTCAGGGGAAGAAAGTTCCAATGTTACTGCAATATCTGCCTTAAACGAATAATTTTTTTTTTTTTGGTAGCACAAGGCATCGCATAAAATCAAAATTTCCAAACACTATTAAAGTTATGAAGCTGAAACTTCAAACTCATAGTCATAAACTTTTAATGAATAAAAGCTAAAGGTTTCATTAATATAACGATATTTATTTTAGGTATTATTGTCAAATTAATTTTTAAAATATTAAATATAAATAGTGCATTGTTACAAGAGGTAAATTTTTCAGTGAATATATAAAAGATAACCCCACAACATTGTAATAAAATTAACACGACATTATTCGAGGCAAGAAGAATGTCTGTCCTTGAAATAATGTGAGTACTGTACGCCAGCATCTTGCTTCTTATTTTGAACACTTCTCATTTGATGACGTTTATTAACTAATTTATTAATTGTATTACAACTTGGGATTGATCGCCGGGGAATTTCTCTTCAAATAATCTCCTAACAGAACGAATGGACAGGGTATGGATGTAACAAACACTCACTTTGCAGTAGAATATTTAATTTATTATTTGCCATTTAGTATATTTAGAAGATTATATACGTGTTGTTTCTTTCAGCATGCTACTTAAGGCCAACATAGCAGTTCGATAAACCCTATCCGCCCGTTCGCCCCGATTAGTGCAGTTCCGGTTGCCCTTTAACGATGACTAATCGGCCGACAGCTACCGCGTCGATCACCGTAAAATTAGATGACTGGATGGTTCATAAATAAGACTTGAGTAAATAACGGATAACTTTCATACATCTTCATATGATAGAGATATAAAACAAGTGCAAAACTAAAAAAGCCATTATAAGACCTTATCTTATAATCAATGAAAGTTAATATGAGTTCTGTGTGCCGGGTAAATATACAGATATTTATTAAATGTAAGGTAAAGTTGTACATTGTGTTTAGTTTTTATTTTATGTCTTCACATTTTTCCTTTTTCAAACTTATATCTCAAAGTTTGTGCTATGCATGGTTTAACTGTCATTGCCAACGAGTCGTCAGATATAAAACATGGAACACTATTGCAGTTTAATAGGACTAAACCAAATATAATCAAAGAGCTTATACAAGGTCTCTTCAAAAAGTATCGCGAATTTTGAATTTCCGCGGGATACGTATATTCGATTGTTTTGTGGCGTTATGTTGGTACTCATGTCCCTCACTTATGTTGACAAGCTCGGCCATTTTGAATGTTCAGTTAATTGTTGACAGCTATTTTGCTTGGACGTGTTTTGGCTCGTGTTCAATTTTTGCCTATTCCAAAAAATAGAACAAAGAATCTGTATTAAATGTTGTGTGAAAAACAAAATTAAGCGCGCGGATGCATTCCGAATGTTGACTGTGGCATATGGTGAAGCTACCAAAGCAAAGTTTATCGGTGGTACAAAATGTTCTCAGAGGGTCGAGAAGATGTGATCGACGAAGAGCGTCCCGGACGCCCGAGCTCGTCAACAACAGACGAAAACATTGAAGAAGTGAAGGAAATAGTATTGGCCAATCGTCGAATCACCGTCAGAGAAGTTGCTGAGGACCCAAACATGTCGATTGGCTTGTGCCATTCGATTTTTACCAATGATTTGGCATGAGACGGGTCGCTGCAAAATTCGTACCAAAGATGCTCAATTTCGACCAAAAACACCATCGCATTAACGTTGCTAAGGAGCTGTTGAACTCTGTCCGCGACGGCCCAAATTTGCTCCAGAGGGTTGACTGGTGACGAATCATGGGTTTATGTTTATGACGTGGAAACTAAAGCTCAATCATCCCAATGGATGCTGCCTCACGAGCCAAAACCGAAAAAAGCGCGCCAAGTTCGGTCGAATGTGAAGGATTTGCTTACAGTTTTCTTCGATTGAAGGGGCGTGGTGCATCATGAGTTCTTGCCACAGTGTAGAACTGTTAATAAGGAATATTATCTGCAAGTTATGCGCAATTTGCGCGAAGCAATCCGCCAGAAACGCCCGGATTTGTGGAAGAACAAAAATTGGCTTTTGCACCATTATAACGGCCTGCCCACACATCGTTGTTTGTGCGCGAATTTTTGGGAAAAGACAACACACTTATGATGCCGCAGCCACCGTACTCCCCAGACCTGACTCCCTGTGACTTTTTTTTGTTCCCAAAACTGAAGAGGCCCACGAAAGGACGATGCTACGCTACGATTGAGGAGATAAAGACGGCATCGAAGGAGGAGCTGAACAAGATCACAAAAACGATTTTTTAATGTGCTTCGAGGACTGGAAAAAACGTTGGCACAAGTGTATAATATCTGATGGGGATTACTTTGAAGGGGAAAAAATAGATATTCATGAACAAATAAATACTTTTTGAAAAATCACAAAATTCGCGATACTTTTTGAACAGACCTCGTACTTTATTAAGAAGTATGGAAACAAAGAATTGCTCCTTTGTGTTTAAAACCATCTTTAAGAGAGCCAAGTTTTTCTTATACCAAATCCTCAGATATAACATATAACATATACATGAATTGAATTTATTCATGAGTTTCCACAATTTTTCGCCATATGTCCATATATTTGAACATTCCTGATCAGCACGGTGTATATGAGCAGCGATTATATCGATATATGAATTTAATTATGTATGAGGAATATTAATAATTAAATTCAAAAATATTAATGTTTCAGCTTTTGTAACAAGGAGTAATCAATATACATTGCTTTTAATAAAGTGTTTCACTTCGGTTATGTTGAAGGTCTTGACGCGTTTCAGTGGCCTATCTTTGGGATTAATTAATTCCACATCTTTATGACTCCTTTTCTCGGTTTCCCTTTGTTTTATGCTTCCTTTGAAATCTCCGGTATTGTTCACTCTTTGCCTTGGAGTCTTTTATGCCATTCGTTCAATAGTTATAATGCAGAACTTCTAGAAATAATGAAATCAGTAATTACTTTCTAGTTTTGTGGGAATGCGCTTTTTAATTTTTCAGCTGTTCCTTTTATTTTTAAGCCAGATCCAAGAAAAACCGAACATCTCATTCATCTTGAAGCGAAAATCATCAAATGTAGTAACGTTATCATAACGTAATGAGTCACATCTGTTTACAGAACATCACATGATAATCTTGGCTTAATTTGTTCATTGTTGCTTTCCGCTGCTCTTGGCTTCATTTGTTCATTGTTGATTTACCTATCACGTAGCAACTCTATCATAATGTATGTGAGTCACATCTGTTTACAGAACATCATATTACACATTACTGTTGTTTTTCATTCCAACTTTGAAATATATTAAATAGATGTCCATTGTGAAAGTGTGTATACTTTTTTGGCACCCTAGGTATATTTTAGTACTTTTATTTTGGTCAGGAACATTTTTCATTTCAAGGGATTAATCTGAGTACTTTTAAATTCTAAGAATGAATGGTATCTACAATACAAAAGTAGCCACTCTACATATTTCAATATTTTAAAGCGATTAACATTCTACAATGATAATATCTACAACAAACTATTGCTATTATTTCATTTGCTCTTACAGCATGGGCGTTGACTCTGGGCATGCTAGGTAAGTGTCACTTAACCAACATTATTATGATAAAAGTTTAAATTTGTTCTTTCCTCCCTTTAGTTCTTCCATTTTTATATTGGAAATAAAAAGTGTACATATAGAAGAAACATTCAGAAAAACCTTAGGTAAATATGTTTTTCACTTCATTCTTTCTCCTGTCTGTTGAAAATGCAAAGAATGAATGAATGAATGAATGAATATTGTTTAACGCCCGTTTTTGCTACAGAGGCACCACAGGCGATGGACACTGATGATACAAGAGATGAAATGATATATTGGGAAAGGATTTATTTTTAAGGAAGGAATCGTTCCAGGCCTAAGTTTAGGGTACCTCCCCGGCATTTGCCATTTATGAGGACTGAGGAAAACCTGGAAAAAACCTCAGTTAGGAAGGACGTTGTTTCTAGTTTGACAACATGTGTGCGCATGCGTCCAACTTTTGTTATGAGTATTTTAGTCTGGTGGTATGAAATCTTCTGCTGGCTCTGTCGAGTTACTTAGTTTTGTATATGCAGTATAATTTCTGTAAGGACGGGTTTTCAAAGCAGAACTGGGCAAATGAGGTTGTTTGAGTCGCGGGCTGACAGATCGCGGCTTTGTACTGGGAGTAGTCAGTCGTCAAGATCTATAATGCATGTGCAGGTAGAAGCTTGTAGTCCTTTTAAGGGGTCTTTGCCAGCCATCTGGTTGTGCTTTCATATTGTGTACATTTTCTTAAATGTTTTTCATTAGTTATGACATAAATGTAATCTTGAAGTACATGTTTTTATGTACGATGCACAAGTGGAAACGAATTTTTGCAAAGAAGCGGTTCGGCAATTCGCAAGAAAATATCCTAGCATCCTTTTCAAGGAAGAAAAACAGTTGACAAACTTGTTGAAACATACCAGAGACAGGATCTCTCAATAACAAGAAACGTGTTCCCGTGTCCTTACGGAAGGAACTCAAATGAAACAGAGGAAATTCCTCTGCAGAGGGGCAACGCATTGCCGCTGAGGGCATCCTTTTAAATATGTCTTATAACACAGATTAGTGCTTATTATTAACAATTTCAAATGCGATGTAGTTTGATGCTTTGAGTAAAAATATAAAAATTAAAAATAAAAACCACAAACTTTACGCCCTGCGACTGATTCTTTCTTTTTTCAGTCGTGCTCATATGGTCCATAACTCAAATACTCGTACTGTTCTTACCTTTTTCATAGTTTCGTGTATCACTTTGTAGGCCGAGATAACAATAATACAAATTTTTCAATGACTTATTCTTGTTTTGTAGTTAATAATGGTGGACTGCTGGGCTAGTTGGCTTGAGGCTATCCCCTGGCTGAGTGAGAACTCGTGTTCCATCGTTCTGCGACGATATCTCTCAGCAAGGCTTACCCATAAACTTCTTTTGAAATTAGTAAAATTGAAGCTTGAGCTTTTTATTTGTGATGGGAACATAGATTTGTATGTATGTATAGGTATAATTTTAATTATATTTATATTTTCGCTGCCTCACAGTAAAAAAAAAAAAAAAAAAAAAAAATTGAATTGCGTAGCCTTTTAGCTTGTGTTACTGTTATTGTGCTTCCAGGTGGAAATGTTTTCTTTGCGAGTTTTTTACTTTAGTTTGGCTAGGAATATTTGTAAGATAATCTTCTCTGTTTAATCCTCCTTGTCAAGACAATTTAATTAATGCCCCATTTATGAAGATGTCATTCAAGTGCATATTTTGGAATAACCAATACCTTATTCATATGGAGAAGTATAATAAAGATTGAGAGGGGTATAATATATTGGAGTGTAATGGTGTAGTAGATAACGGTGAAGTGGAGTGAAGTGAAATTAGTGGTGAAAATTGTAAGAATAGTTTTAAACTTGTAATAAATCGAGTATAAAGAATAAATAAACAAATGCAATAGAGAAGTGTAAAGTGTAGTGGAGTAACGAAAGGGAAATTTTAATAGGGCGTAAAACAGTATTGTGTAAAAAGAATGAGAGGAGGGTAAAGTGACTGTAAAGTACAGGAAAATAAAGAGAAAATAAAATAAAATATAATAAAATTGTAATAATAATCATTATAATTATAACTAACATTATTTGTGACAGTATTATTGCTATTGTTAACGATGTTAAAATGAACTGGTAGGGTAAATGTTGCGTTGATAAATGTAAATTAGATTTGCAAACAGAGAAGATAATCAGTGTTGTGCAATTGATTAATATAACACATAAATGTGAAATTTATAGGAATATATTTATAAACATTATATAATATAGAAAGATGACATGGTATAATATGGAAAATAAACATATACACGATCTATAGGTATAAAACATATAGTTTTATAAAAATATGGACAGTAGTGAAGAAAAAGTATGTAAGAAATGTACTGGTCACCAGTACAGTTTCTACCGGATACTGGTGAATAGTAGTTAAAGATTAAGTGAAAGTAGTAGTTTGTTTCCAGTTACTTGAATAATGTTAGTTTCCGGCAATTAGGAAATAGTTGAAGAGAATGTAAATTTGTTATTTATTAATTTTCTTATTTTTCTTATTTTAGTACATTTCTAATTCTAACCTAAGTATAAGTATTATCTGAAAAATAATAATGTAAGAATGTAATTTGATAATTTAGAAATAAAGTGTAAGGATTTGCAATACATGTCCTGGCGTAGAAAACAAGGTACCGGGATGGAGTATTTCAGATTATTATTATTATTATTATTATTATTATTATTATTATTATTATTTTACTCATGTAGAAATTGTTTATCTTGTAGTTGATTAATAAAATTGAATAATATTGAATTTATTGTTAGAGACTTTAAACTTTTTCAGTTCTAATTAGCATATTAAATAGATAGTACTTGAATTTGTTTGCCATATTTCGTTAATAAAATCAAACATTCAAGAACACCCATATTTTGTGTATAGACTTAAATTCTTGCCAGTTCTTTCCCCATTAACTTGCTTGTCCACTCTCATTCGCAGTATTACTTTTCAATTGTAAGTATGTGGTAATTGCATTTCATTAACGTTAACAATTTGCCTATCATTACAATCTTTATCTAGTTAGCCAGCAGATAGCGAGTTAACTGACTTCTGTCATCATTCTGTAGCAACTAAGCTCTACACTTCGGTTCCTGCGTTTTCTAATGACAAAGCAAACGTGATGGTAAAAGCAAAGAAATTCGGAATGAGACACAAACAAGCTTTTATTATTAGTAACCTTATCCTACATGTGGGAGCAGACAAGAAAGGACAGGAGTTCCTTTTGCATCAGCAACAGCCGTGATACGAGAAATACAATAGGTAAGTGCATTCCCAAGAATACAAATCAAAACCTAAGAGTTTCAATTTTAAAGAGGGAGATACCGTTCGAATTAAACAACTAAAAGTATTTTCCCAACGTTAAAACTGCTATAATTGTCTGAAACTCGCCGCAAGGTGTAGCAGCTGTCAGCTCACTGTGTGTTATGTGGGCATCAGTTTTGCTCCAACTCCATTATTACGCTACAGTTCTGGAACGCAGCCAAAAATTCTGCGGGTGCCCCTTCTATTCTATAACGGTAAGTGCACTTCATACACCGCTTAATTAAATGCAATATATATGCTGATGAGATAACCGCGTTCCGTTGTTAAACCTCAGATTTTCTACGGGCACTTTCAGCAATGAATTATAATAGAAACATGCTTATAGACACATGTGAAATGCATTTTAAGGGCAAATGCAGTTAAAAGGAAACTATGAAAATAGGGTAGAGGGAGATTTCGTTAATGCATACTATTTAGTTTATCCTATATTTCGATAGTTACCCGAGACGACTTCATGATATGCTAGTAACATGTCAGAATATATCAAACCTTTTTAATGCAAGAACATTAGTTTCAAAAATTTTCACGTGTTAGAGAGAAATTTTATTTGGAACTTACAATAAAAGTAAAACTGCTATAATTAAATATTGAAATTTAGTTACAAAGTGTTTCATAGCTGAAATATTAAGTTCATGGATAATTCATTTTAGGTTGTTGCTAATATAAGACTTTTGCCGAATTCCGTTTTTTTTCCTGCATATGAACACTTTACAGTTTCGTGGAGATAGACATTTATTGTTAATAAAAAGAAATTTTTTGTAAATTTGCCTGCAGAATCGTACAATATGGCATAGAGCTATGCTGTTGTAAATAGTGAGAAAAAATTTATGTCGTCCTTTCAAATAAATGGCGGTTAATTGCAAGCAGATAGGTGTATGACCTAGAAGGAAATACGAAATTAATATCTTATCCTGATGAGTCAGAAAATAGTGGTATTATGTGCCAACAAATTACGCTTTCATTTTACAACATTTTAGGAATATACCACTTTTGAGGAATAACTTAACTTAAAACAAAATACAAAATCAATTAAATAGTTAACTACACTAAGTAAAATCACAATCTACTGGGAACCAGTGAGATAACCAATAGCTGACAGCCAGTTAACTATCTAAACTAAAATTACCGTCGGGAACTAAAAGGTCAAGTTGCTGGGCTCGTAAGTTTCCGACCTAACCATTTTCTAGATATGATAAATACAAAAACTATATTTCACTTTTCAATATAGTTATCCTTTAGTGCAATACACTTCTCACATATTTGAATTAACATTTTAAACCCCACTCCAAAATAGTCAGGAGTTTTATTTGCAAAATGGGCATAAACAGCATCAGTTATTTCTTCGTTGCACTTAAATTTTCTTCCTCGAGGGTCCTTCTTGAGTTTTGAGAAGAGGAAATAGTCACTGGGAGCTAGATATGGGCTGTAGGGTAGATGGTCGATCTTCTTGAAGCCAAGTCTCTTCACAGCTCCTTTCCAACAAGAGCTGTGTGCAGGCGTGTTGTCGTGAAGAAGGCGAGCACCACCACTCAGCTATCCTCGTCTTTTCTCTTTCATGGAAGCACCTAAACTGTGCAGTAGGCCAGCATGTACTCCCCATTTCCTCTCCTTGAAGTCAATGAAGTCAATTGCTTCATAATCCCAAAAGATTGTGGTAATGATCTTCTTGGTTGACTGAGTGACTTTGGCCTTTAGAGCAGGGTTTTTTTTATTGATTTATTTATGGACGCATTCAACATCTCAGGTCATCAGCGTCCCATTCAACTCAGGGCGTGAAACGGCCGACAAATTTTCCTCAGAGGCCTCTCTTTCAGGCTTGAGGTTCTTTTTCGTGCCGTAAATGTACGACACGGGACCCACGGCTTTACTTCCCTTCCGAAGGAAGCGTACTTTTGATTTTTACGCCCGAAAAAATCCATCGGTTCTGGCCGGGTTCGAACCCGCGATCTTGGGTTTAGGAGGCAAGTATGGTAACGACTACACCACCAGGACCGATTTAGAGGCGGTGCTTCGCCAGATTTGCGCCCCTGAATTGATTCTCTTTTGGACAAGGGATCATAGTAGAGGACCATAGTTTCATCTCCTGTAACAATGGTTTGCAGAACTTCTCTCTCATTGCCATGGCAGAGCTCCAAAAATGCCTGACAACAGATGACTTGTTGCTGCTTTTGTACTGAGGAAAGAAATCTAGGCCCCCATCTTGCACTAACCTTATAAATGTTTATGTTCAAGAATAATTCGAAGGACTGGTGTTTTAGAAAGGCTCAACTTTGCTGCTATTTCTGTAACTTTGAGCCGCCGGTATTCCATAATTTCTCCTTCAGGAGTGAGCACCTCCAAGGGCCGACCATAAAGCTCTTCGTCTTCAATGCTTTCTCGACCCATTCGAAAAATTTTGGTCCATTCTTTTACGGTAGAACATGAGGGGAATGCTTCCCCATATACACCGTGCAATCGCTGTTTAATTTCATTTGGACTAAATCCTTGTTTTATGAAGGACTCAATAACAGCTCGAAACTCCATTTTGAACATGTCACAATCTTATACACATAGCCTTCTTTATGCAACTATATCTGAACTGATCACAGCGGAGCGGAAGTTACAGCTCCAAGTATTTAATTAACAGATAAGATATGACACCAGATAAGGGCTTTGTGAAGGCGATAAACCTTATCAGCGAGGCCGGAAACTTATGGACCTACCCTCGTATCTAAGAAAATGGTAGTTTCTATTTATTGCTTTTTTAAATCCATGGTCTATATTCACTATTCTTTAGTTTATTTTAAAATATTCTTTCTTTTTAGGTTTTAATTGTTTATGTATTCTTATCCTTACAATTTTGATAAACAGACTAATCTCTACGCTACTCTATTTTATTCATTTACTACATTGAAACTATTGCTTTACCTGTATTTCTACTCTTCTAGTTCAATCTTCACAATACACTTTACGATTACAATCATCAACTGATTGACATTGATACTATTTATTTATACATATAATTCCTTTTCACTAAATGATTTACTCATCTCTCTTTACTTTATTAATTGTGTCTTTCATATATCTTATATAATATTTCCATTACAATTATCACTCAACTTTACTCACACACCAATCACTTAAACACTTCACTTTTACCATTACCATTTGCTATCCGCCATTTCCTTTTTCTCTTCTTTCTTCTGCAGTATTTTGGATGGTTTGGGATGGCTTGGATAGTGTTAGTGTTATGTGTTAATAATATATTTATGATTTTTATCACTTCTCTCCTCTCTCTTCGCTCTTCTTTCCCCTTTACCTACCCTCACCGTCTCTAGTCGTTATTTTGTGTTAAGCCGTTATGGTATTGGTTATTGTTATTATAGTCATTGTTTGTAATTATTATAGATGTTCAAGTGTAATTTGTATATATGGTCACTAATCACTTCTCTCTTCTTTCTTCTTCGCTTCCTATCCGTTTACTTTCTTCTTATCCTTCTCTCTTCTTTTTCTTCTCCTTACCTCCATCTTCTCTCTTCTGTCTTCTCCCCAAATTCATTCTGCTCTTCCTATTCGTTTAACCATCTTCCGTGATCTTCTATCCTTTGTCTTCTTAATTTACATCTTCTAACTCACTTTTAGCTTCTAATCTTCCCTCTTCATCCCAAACACCCTCTCTATGGTCACCATCACCTCATTCTACACCTGCTTCTTCTTCTTCTACTCCTCTCCCTCCGTTGTCCTCCCTCCCTCTTCTTCTTCTTTTTGACCTATTTTCTCCACCTTACTGTACACCATTCTCTCATATCATGGTACTGTGATTGCTAAATTTAATATTTGTAACCTTGGTGATCTTGTAATCTCGTCCTCAACTTGTACTGTAGCTGTTGGTAACTCTTCTGTTCCAACTTTTATTCCCATGCGATTCTACTAATTTTTGAGTCAGTTTCACCAATTGATGTAGAAACATTTAACTCTAATGATATTTGTAATCCACCTAAATTTCCCTTTTATCCTTAGCCTGTTGTAAATACTGTACACATTAAAAAGAATATTTTCTGGTGTCCCTTGCACATTGCAGTAGTAATAAACATGATTGGGTAGCTATATTTTATTCTAATAAGTTATAATAGGTTTTATATGATTCATGGTCTGTTAAATAATGCATTAATCCTTTAGTAGGAATGGTGTGTTTTAATTTTAATCTCTCGTTGATGTTGTTAAAGATATTATACGTTCTCTCCACTTTACACTGGTCTCATTCACGCTGCTATTTTGCTTTTAATGTGCATGTAATATCTTTGATTGAATAATTATTTCTCTTACTTTCTCAAAAGACTCCTTTTTAAGCCAGTAGATTGCTTTCCTTAGCTTTCTTAGACAATCAATTGGCCAAATACCCGTTGTTACTAGCAGGGCCATTGTGGGTGTTGTACATACTGCGTCTGTGTATCTAACAATATTCTCGCTGAATTCTTCTTAATTGATTTTCAGTTGAAACATTTTCCCCATTGTATTCAGTAAGCAAATTGGCCGGTATGATTTCGGATCTTTTAGATCTTTATCACGACCCTTTTTAAAATTATTATTTCACTTTTTCCCAACAATTTGGGAATCTTTCCAACCACATACATTCATTAAGAGGTTTAAACAAGAAAGGTGTTAATTTATCATCATGTACGGCCGTAAGGCCCATGCGACTATTGTATTTATTTGAATGTATTCTAAAACTGGTACAACAAAACGTCCATCATTACTACTTTGTGCAGTTAGTGATCTGAAAATCCTGTGAAGTACCAATTGACAATGGTTGTTTTTTATTTGTGGAGTGAAATGCTGGCTAATTGCTTAACTTTCGCCGGGGATCGTCATTGGAACCAGATCGCTGAGTGTCTCTTTGACTTTGGGTTGTGTTGCTAAGTACAGCATTGGTTACTTTCAAGATATGGGCATTTCGGGAGTTCCACTGTAGAAACGACGGCTGTCAACATTCTACACTTGCTGGCTCTTGTTCCCTGTTATTGTTGATTTTCTTTATTTATGGACGCTCTTTAACATATCAGGTCATCAGCATCCCATTCAATTCAGGGCTTGAAATGGCCGATCAAATTTGCTCAGAGGCCTCTTCTTTCAGGCTTGAGAACCTCGTGCCCTAAATCTACGACATGGAATCAATGGATTTACTTCTCTTCCGAAGGAAGCCATACTTAGGATTTTTACTCCCAAAAAATGCATCGATCCTGGCCAGGATTGAACCCGCGATCTTGGGTTTACGAGACAAGCAAGTTTACCACTACACCACCTGGATCGACTTGTTCCTCTGTGAGAATGTGGATAGGACAACGAATTCTTCACAAGAAGATGTTTATGTAGAATTTCCGACTCCTGCAGCAAATGAATGTTTGAAAACTCTTGTATCTGCTTTAAGTCAGTCAGTTGGATTATTCCTCACTATGGCTTCTACATGAGAGACCAGTACGATTACTGGACGCTCCATGTATTCCTCGGCTTTCAAGGCTAAATATTTGTACGAAGGAGCAGTGCATGGATATATCCATGCCTAAGCCGAAAACAACACCTGGAATGTGTATGTATATATCTTTAATTTTTCCATGTGTTGTTTTCGGCTTAGGTCGCACTTATAAACCAGGTTCCTTCCAGTATTGCCAACAGAACAAATGCCTATTATTACTTCTTAAAATCCCGAAAACTAACTGGAAACCCTCGTTTTGGAACCCGTTTTGATATATATGTCGGTCCTGGTGGTGTAGTGGTTACCATACTTGCCTCCTAAACCCAAGATCGCGGGTTCGAAGCCGGCCAGGACCGATGGATTTTTTCGGGAGTAAAAATCCTAAGTATGGCTTCCTTCGGAAGGGAAGTAAAGCCGTGGGTCCCGTGTCGTACATTTACTGCACGAAAAAGAACCTCAAGTCTGAAAGGGAGGCCTCTGAGCAAAATTTGTCGGCCGTTTCACGCCCTGAGCTGAATGGGACGCTGATGACCTGAAATGTTAAAGAGCGTCCATAAATAATAATAAAAAAAAAACCTTTTGATAGCCACGATAACCGTGACATCTTACTGGCTTGTACAATTTAATTTATTTAACATAAATAGCCCCCAGGATTTAATTAATGCGACACTTTGCTGCAGACAAAAAATGTTGCTTGAATTTTAGGATATAGTTTACAATATTTAAATTTCATGAAGAACAAAAAAGAGGTATATTGCATTAATGTTAGTGCCAATGGATCAAATTTTTTCACAACAACCTATGATCGGTTCTCAATTTACGTGGTTTTACACATTTACTTCATTTTCTCCCGGTTTTTCCATGTGAATGTGTCTCTGACCAGTCGTGTCCATTGTTCTCCCATAAATGTATTGAAGTCAATCCAACGATACACGATTATTATAAAAGCTAACGGAAGATACGATCGTGAAATTTCTGATTTAACATGTATATTAAAATATTTAAACATTTAGTATGTTGTAAGCGTTGCTATAAATGTGATATAAATTTGCTGGACATATACTAACTGTTAAAAAAAAAAAAAAAAAAAAAAAAAAGCGCCCCTACAAGGATAAGTAGTAGACCATTGAGTAAAATTTTCTAATTTCAGGTAGCAGTGCGAAATGCCCTTACTGCATTACTAATAGGCTCAAGTCAATTATGTCTGAATATTTAATAACACACAAAACAATTTCAGAATTATGTGCTTAATAACTAGTTATCTTGAAATGAAAATTATAGGGGTTAATTATTAAGAAGATTCGTTTTTAATAGTGTTTAACGGCGGAGTTTATTACTCAGGCACCACAGCCGACAATGAATGATAAATAAATTGAGGACGAATGTATTAAGAAAGGAGTTCCAGTCTTAAGGTTAGGGTGCAGAAAACCTCGGTCAAGGAGGACGATCCTTAGGGAAAAATTCGTATCCTTTTATATTTACAATGATATTCTACCACATTGTTACATCCACGAGATTTATTTATATACAACGCTGCAGATGCATGCCGGTTAATAGAAGGGGTAGTATACTCTGCGCACTACAGAAGCTATCAGTAGGAGGTAGCGCATAATCGTCCTCATTGACAACCGTGGAGCCTTTAGAGTGTTTACTTGCCTTAGGACAGTGACTCTCAGTTTGACAGCAGTGATAATATTTTAGTTTCAGCCAGCCGAAGTCCATGATTTAACTGCAGACAAACTCTAGGAGCAATATCAAATGGTAGCTTAGCTACAGCTAGAACTTATCACGTGTTATTGTTGGGTTCTTCTTCGACTTGCCGGTGGTTAACGTGACAGTAATAGCATAGATGTCCATAATATGCTCTCTCCAGCTCTAAGCATATCATCACTGCTCTCATCAGCTCTTTTCGCACCGTCAACAAACAGGGTGCGATATTAGCAGTTGTCGCTAATGAGGCGATCTTTGCCTCCTAAACCCAAAACGCGGGTTCGAACCCGGCCAGGACCGATGAATTTTTTCGGGCGTAAAAATCCTAAGTATGGCTTACTTCGGAAGGGAAGTAAAGCCGTGGGTCCCATTTCGTACATTTGCGGCACGAAAAAGAACCTCAAGCCTGAAAGAGAGACCTCTGAGCAAAATTTGTCGGCCGTTTCACGCCCTGAGTTGAATGGGACGCTGATGACCTGAGATGTTAAAGAGCATCCGTAAATAAATCAATCAAAAAAAAAGTCATCTTTTCAGGCAAATCGTGGTAAATTGGGTCTCATAGGTAACTTCATGGAAAGAAGTCCATAAGAATAAGACGTAGACGGCTTTGGAATGTTATCCCGATATATTTTCTGTTCAAAATACTAAGTACCCCTTATCTTTGTGCGTTGGATGGCAAATGAGTAGAGAAATTTCTTCTAGTTGGTTAACCTAATATCCTTCTAGAACCTGGGATAGTTTGCTGCAATGCTATCTCGTTACATGATTTATTCGTTCAAACAGTGCAGGAATGCACATAAGCCACTTATGTGTTAAAGTAGATGAATTGCAAATAAGTTTGCAGAGGAGATATAAACAGTGACAATCTAGACATCTTTGAAGTTAAGTTAAAGAAAAATGTGTCTTATTATAAATATCTTTTGCGATGTTCTCAATTATTGTAATTTTTAAAGGTTATTTACCCTTGACGAGTCTAACTATACTTGTGATAAAGTGAATGCAGTGTTAGTGAAGATTATGGTCTGCATAATCGGCTCCTTGTGGCAGTTAATTTCAAAACTAAGGCAATAAGTTAAATATTGTAAGTTTAGAAAAAAGTAGAGATAACTTCGTAGCAATGTCTTACAAACATACAAAGATTATGTTATCCTTTCACAGACTGGAACTCAAAGAGGTTGTAACCTTAGAGCAGTATGTCGCTTATAAGGGTATCAATCAATGCCCTGTTTATTATTCTGTGCAGTTTCAAGAGACTTATTTGCCCTTGATGTGTGACAATCCTAGTGCTCGTGTGAAGGACCCCCAGCTACAGAACCTATAATCACCTCTGATTTTATATCGACCATAATGACGCAGTTATTTAAGCAATTGGCGAAATAAACTGCGAATTAATGTCATATATCTATAAATAGTTGACTATAAAGCGAAAATGTTTCTCTACCATTACATAGACGTTCTCCAAGCCTTAACAAGTCTACAAATATGTCGTTTCAATAGCAAGGCAGCTTAATTATAGTGTTTTAGACGATTCTCAGTAATTCTCCTTAGTAAGATTGCACAGCCAATAGTTACGAAGTGAACAGTCCCCTCCCCTTACGGTCTAATTTACTTTAACAACTAAAACAGCACTAAAATTTCATGGTGTGGGAGATATATTTGCCTAACCCTCTGCTACAGGCAACACTTTTCCCAATATGTATCTGCAATAACTTGTAATACGTTTCGAGAAGGTAAATGCACTCTTGCAGGCTACTTCTGTGAACGGTATGAAAACGGCTCTCACTGAGAGCCATTGTTCCCATAGATTTACTTGGTCAATTTTCAGTAGTTTGGTTGAAACATTGAATTACAGTTGTAAACTAGTTGCACATTTTCCCTAGACTGGATAGCGTGTAACAGCACTTGACTGCTGCACTTGAAGGTGTCCCGTTACTTAGAAACCTTTATTAATACACGTAAGAAAAGGGAGAGGATACATTTAAGAAATTATGCAAGACAAATGGTGGCATGTAATTAGATTTATTAACATTCCTAAGCTATTAAAACATCTCCCGAACAACAGTTAAATATTTTAAAAGGAACTGGCGATGACATTCAACAACTTACAAAAGGCTCCAGAAGGTACGCAAATAGGAAAAGAATAAAATACTTCCCTCGTAAAAGGCAGTCACTACACAACAAGAATGCACCAGAATAGAACTTGTACTCCAATGCATACAGCATATGTTAAAAAAATATTAAACTCAGGCTTCTCTAAAGTAAAACGCAAGAATCTTGAACAAAAGCAAAGGAAAATTCCGATGCCGAAACAAGAATTACAATTTTGTAAAGCCGAAAATGTTTCTTCAAATCCGTACGAAGCAAGAGAGGAGTTTCACTGAACATATAATTAAACAATTAGCCAGAAAGCATTATTCTCCAAGCAGCCATAACATGAGAAGATAATAAATAATATACTTTGGAATTCTGTGCAGGTTTAGCTAAGTCAACAAAGGCAACTAACGTCCCTTTCCAAACAAAGTACTGCCTTATTTTGAAGAGGTTATAATATACTCAAATGCCCTCCAAAGGTGCAGTTATAATAATAAAAATCAATCACCAAAGGAACAAATTCCTTTCTTAAAATATACTTTTACTACATTACCACATTATAAATCTGAAATAATTTGCAAAGGATCGGGGTCACATTGTTGATAGTCAGATATACTAACGAATACCTCGTGAAAATGGGAGAACGATGCAACAAGGGGCGGAAAGTTATAATAAACTTGCAGATGAAGTGATCAGGATATATTTTATGTAGGTGTAAAAGAAATAGGGAAGACACTACATGTCTAATAACAAATAAGCTGTGTGGTTATTAACATGGATTCCCTTTCAATGAAGCTATTTTTTTTAAATACTGTATTTATTTCAGAGCTACATGAATAATATCGTTATTGGCAGATTGGACCACGACCTGGAGGCTTATAATGGCAACGAGGAGAAATTGCAGGTTATAGGTTAATCTTTCCAAGTTAGAAATTGTTTTTGATAAAATAAATGACACGAAAGTATGGCGATCAACATGCCGTTAAGAATTTAAAAAAATCTTCTTTCCTTATTTCTTAACATTCATAATCTTGATAAAAAGAAACAAAAACCCTGTCATATGTTTATGTCAATTTTAAGTTGTGTTTTTCTATTTAAAGTGTTGAAAGAAGTCTTATAATTTAATGTCCCGTTAAATCTTCAGATTTTAATGATTTTCTTGCTTGAATTTTATGTTTATAAATTAAATAAGCGGATATGGAGAGCGGTAGTCAATGGCTTCATTAATAGGTATGAAATACAGACCTAGGAGCGTTTTGGACCTCTCAAATATTATTTAAGTGCTTTGTGCATACTTTTGTTCTTTGATATACTTTTCATACCCTTTACAGAAGTAAATCTGAAAGAAGGTTGTTCATAAAATATGTACACAATGATCCCTTTGGGTATGGATAAAATTAATATTATTGTAAAAAGCATTATGATAACAGGAGAGGTTTATTGATGGAAATTGCAGCGGTATTAAATGAGGGGAAGGTTTGGAAAAAGAAAATTAATTGCATTTGATTAATTGGTTGCATTAATGATTGACATCTCAGGGGTAATGTTAATTCTTCCTCTCCGACGATTGGTTTCCACTGACATGTTTTGTCACGGCTGCTGAGACTCTGCTGCTGGACACTTGTATGACTTTTATGACCTGTGACCATAGAAGAAGGAGTACATGAAGATTGATAAAATTTCTCGTTATGTAAGATGAAACACAATTTATTGTTCGCAAACTATTACACATAAAATATACTGCTGCTATTTTCTGCAGAATAATTGCCACTTTCGCACTGACTATGGCGAACTCTCCACGTTTCTTAATTTGATAAAGACTGATCCGGGAATCAACTAATCCCGAGACGTAACAGAACTTAACTAATAAAGCTCTTCCACTTAATACTCTTCCACTGAACTGACATACCAATCTTCCACACTGATAACACCACGCTGAATACTCCGGTTAAACTGACTGCAACTTTCCACTAACTGGATTGGACTGAGGATGAATGCAAATTCCGTGGGCCGCAAAATTGCAAGACTAAATAAACATGTCCTACGTGACTTTTTACATGTAAATATAAACTCAAGCTGCTAGCTTCTTCCCTTGAAAAGCTTATCGGCCTGTCTTTTCATCCCTGTAGTTGCAATGTGTTTTATTATGCCCACCCTGCTTTACAATTCCCTAACAGTATACAAACAAACATCTTACTCAAGGATTTTCCTTTAGAAATTTCTCCAGAAAACATCGGTTTGCTTGAGTCATCTTTACAAACATTGTTACAAGAGGCAACAGAATTTCCCAGGTCAGATTTTATGACTGGGGTAACTTTGTGCGTTCGCGTAAGAAAACAACATTTAATCACAATAATTCAACACTTGTACAGGAAATAAAATACAGTATACTCATGTCTATAATAAGAAAGTTACATAAAATTATTTGCTGTAATAACTCTTAACTATCCCAATAAAAGTTTAGGACAACCGTCAGCAGAGATTCATTTACCATGCATGCCTTGCCAAAGTATTGTTCGAAAAGACTGTTCCCAAGTCCTTTACAACGCTTTCAAGCTTTTCGCAATGAGTTTCAATTCGCAACCATGGTGTGTAAAGAGTTTGAAGATGGTGAAGCCCTCTTAAACAAATGGCTATTTATAGAGAGTGACTTTTCATATCGAGGTGAATATACACAATTCCATTACTTGCGATATTTCTTGCGAGCTTGAAAGGTCAAGTTCAAAAGTTAATGTATAGTGTGGAGTGAGCAGCTAATAAAGTGCATGGACCACTCTTCTTTTCAGAGAATACTCGACGTGGAACTTATTTGGGTAAGTTGAACTGTTTTGTGTTGTTCTATCTGTTCACAGAAACCTAGGATATTGATGATCTTAAAAAAAAAAATCACTCAAGCTTTACAACAAACTCCTCCTGTGTTACAACGGAGACGGGCTGAATTGCATCAGCGTTATGACTTTTCCACAATGAGCCAATCTGAGAAATTTCTCATCTCAAAGTTTCAAAAATAAAGTTTAGTAGCAAATGATAAACACTTTTTTTTATTTTATCCAAGCGGATTAACTTTACAATAATTTGTTAGGTTAATGCATAATGTACACCTGTATTAGTTTTATTGTTGTGGATTCCGGTTTCATCCTGTGGGAGGTGTGCAAGTTGAGACATGTTCAGTTACGCCTACAGCACGATGCGAACAAAGTGCGCTCTGAAATTCAGCTTTCATTTCAACAAATCTTCAGCTGAGGCCTATGCAATGTTACAGGAGGCCTACGGCAAGTTTGTGCTTCCCTACTGCACAGCTCGAAGGCGGTTTAAAGAGAGGCAATCAATTTCAAAGGAAAGTGGACCCTGCGCTCCAGTTTGAGCTGTAACGGAAGATCACAATAACACAGCTGTTGTCAATGTGAGAGGGGATCGTCTGATAACATTAAGAACACTTTCAGAAATTCAGGAAATTTCACTGAGCGCTACCCACAAGTTGGTAAATGAAAATTTGCCCATGAGACGTGTTTGTTCACGGTGAACTCCAAGATTGCAAGATTGTTGATTACCGAATAAAATTACTTTCGCGTGCAGGTTATGCATGCAGTTGAAGATGGTGTTATAAAAAGATGCAGGGTTTCTTTCAAAGAAAATCGCTGCTGATGAAACTTGGCTGCATTATTTCGACCCTAAGAGAAAATAGCAAAGTTTTGTGTGGAAATTTGAATCATAACCAACGTACACAACAAAAATTGTTGTTTCTGCTGGGAAAGTTATTTTCATTTACTTTTTCAATATTCAAGGAATGGTTTACCAGTATGTCATACCTGGACACATAAAACTGTAACTGTGCAATGCTACAGATATGTCCTGAAAACTCTACAAGGTCATATCACGTGCAAAGAGGTTGCAATGCGCGCAACAAGCTAGATGCTGCATCATGATAATGCACGACCGCATATCGCAAATATTATTGCTGAATTTCTCACAAAAAACAAATGAAATATGTCCCTTACCCTCCCTATAGTCGAGATTTAGCCCTATGTAACTTTTTCCTTTTCCTCAAATTGAAGAAACACTTTCATGGGAGATATTTTCTATCATTAGATGTAGTGGTGAAGGATGCGGAGACGATTGTGAAGAATCTTCAAAAATGGTTTCTAGCAGAAACGGTGGGGCAATATCAAAATTATAAGAATGTGTGTCAAAAAAGTATGACAATTCTTCATTAAACAGTCCTCGTATACATAAAACGAAATTTACACGCATTTTAAGTCATACGTCCCAGTCACGTGACATTGGAAACTTTTGCAGCTTGGTTACTTACGCAATATATCCCAGTTTTCTAGCATCACTAAGGACAAAGTAGGTTTAGCCCTTGTAAGACAGAACAAGAAATGGAAGTCTTTGATGGAGAGTAGTAATCCCTTTGATGGGGCTGAGGTCTAAGGGACATGGTTAGAAGTTTTGTTCTCCGTGATACCTGGCTTGCAGCCTTTATTTACCACAACTGGGCTTAGGATATAGCAGCTGGCGATGAACTCATGCTTCCCTTCTTCTGAAGGGAGGAAACATCCACTTTTTATGCGTAGCAGATGCTTTAGTGAAGCTCTAAAAAGCCAAGACGAGACAAAAATGTACTATTTCGACACTGCTGTTAGTATTATTTTAACATGCTGCAATATTTTCCAATACATATTAATTTCTCCCTGTAGCTTTAATGTTTCACTTGCCTTCAAATTGCTTACTGATCTTACAGCAAATCTCTACACTAATTATAACTGTATTTCATATAGAAATGTTACTATTTTATACCCCTCATTTTAATACCGTTACTACACTCGCCAATGATATATATGTGATGCTTTTTAACTTATTTCATTGAACAAGACTATTTTATTTCCATTTTTATTTTTTAAACATCTGTTATGTGCCTCTGTACCAAAGAAGAAACAAGAGTCAGAATATCTGTAGCTTCTGGTTACTATTATGTCCGTTCTGAGTTCTGTAGTACCAACTTCTATCAAGAGACACTAATGACGAAGCTTAACAGATTATTAGAACTAACTCTATTCTCAGAAGATTAATGTGAAGTCATATCCAGCTAATCTGAGTAAGCTTTCTCACTTTCGTCTCACTTCGTAATAATGGTGATGGAGGGCAAGCGCTGGGAAGCGTTATGTTAAGACATACAACAGCAGTCAGCACCCAAACGACGGTCCGCAGAGCGCTTTCTGTCATATTAAATCGAAACAAATGAAAACGGACGCGCGGGAGCATGCATTTGGACGAAGGTTGGAAAGTTGACAAAGCAAAGCAACAGAACAAGTTGAGTTAAAGTGAAGGTGGCATAAGGCTGAGTGGATTTGCATTGTAAACTCTAACTATAATAATAAATGCCCCTTTTCTGTCATTTACATATCTTAAAAAGAATGAAACAAGAGTGTAAAAATGTAAGTCAGAAAAATAGCTAAAACGATCAATGAAATCTAATAACGTTTATTTTACGATTTTTCTTTAACACCATAAAAGCAAAAAAAATTTGTTCTTGACAGACTTTTGTTATATTTTATTTTAAAGTGCCACGCATAATTAGTAACTGGAGAATATTTAAGATATACTTAACTTTAATTAATAGTCAATTGTAAAATACTTGTTAAAAATATCATGATAAAATAATGAAGACAACCATCAGTATGCTCTCTCCTACTTACACATTTCTTATTATTTACACAGTAAATAATACTGCACTTTTATTTCAAGAATAATCGCGTATTGTGCTTTTCATATGTTCAAAACATATTTTGTGAACTAGTTTTCATTGATTATTATTTATTTAATTTAAATGTTTTGTTATTTTATTGAGTTTTGACTGGATACATAATCCAATGAGTTATTTTATTTTAATAATTAGGGAATTTCCTTTTATAAAAACAGCTTAAATAAACCCATTTGGTTTCAAACTATACGTTGTTTACTTAAATTTTGATTGTTACATTTCCAACTTAGAATACTGCACATCTGGTACAGGTAAGTTGCCGAACAGCTAAGGTTTAGATTTAAACACGGCCATTCGAAACAAAATACGAGGGTCATTTCATAAATAACACAACTGGCAGCATTGCGGATTGCATGATGCGACACTAGTGAAAATTACTTCTCTTATAGTAGAAGCCTTAAGAAAGAAATACGTATGTTTATTTTGTCCATTGCTACTTTGCATTTATATACCAAAAGGTAGAAATAGAGCTCGCAGTGTGTCGGGTATTATGCCAATGGAAGATCAAAGATCATACATTTCAGTTGAAAACTTTACATGGGTATGAGCAGTCGGAAGTTTTCACGGCCGGAGTCAGACTTATAACTAGAAGTTTCTTCCGGACTTGTAAGCTGTGGTCTGTTGGAACTAAGGAGTCCAAAGTTGCAAAGAGTCAGGCTCGCAGATGCGAGCAGCGCGGTAAGTGAGGGTCTTTATCATCGCGCGTTTCGGCTTCGGGTGACGGTTGGAATTTTTGTTCAGATACCGGATGGTGTGGGTGGGTTTGCGGTAAACTGTGTGTCCCAGCTTCCCATCTGGTTTTTTGGTGACCAGAACATCCAAGAAAGCAAGTTGGCCATCTTTCTTTCTCAATGGCGAACTGGATTCGTGCATTGATACTATTGAGATGCTGGAGGAAACCATTAAGGGCTGAGTCTCCGTGACTCATACGATGAAAGTGTCATCCACATAGCGGTACCATATGGACGGTTTGAGAGCTGCAAAACTCAGAGCCTGAGACTCGAAAGACTCCATAAAGAAATTCGCAATAACTGGGCTGAGTGGGCTGCCCATAGCGACCCCGTCTATCTGTTCGAAGAAAGTCTGGTTCCACTGGAAGTAAGTAGTAGTGAGCACGTGATGAAACAGTGCTAGTATGTCATCTGGAAAGAGATCTTTCAGCTGTGTGATGGCGTCACTTACAGGAACCATGGTAAAGAGGGAGACGACATCGAAGCTCACGAGGACATCTTGAGGTTGCAATGTGATGGTTTGTAGTTTCTGTATGAAGTGATGTGAGTCCTTGATGAAAGTATCAATGAAGCAGATATGAGGTTGTTATAAATTACCTAAGTACTTGGCGACTTGGTGTAGGTAGGGGACCCAATGCCGCTGACAATGGGTCGTAATGGTACCTCTGCTTTATGTATCTTGGACAGACCGTAGAGTCTAGGAGGCTGAGCTTCAGATCTAGTGATGCGGTGTTTGTCCTCAGGTGATATGGATGACGTTTTGACTGGACTGTTGGTTTTCCGTAAAACTTTACATGGGTAATTTTGATTTACGTTTGTGATGAGTTCATAGTGAACCGTTGTACGAGGGTAGATCCATAAGTTTCCGGCCTAACAGTTTTCTAGGTATGTTAAAGACAAAAAACTATATTTCACTTTTCAATATAGTTACCCTTTATTGCAATACGTTTCTCACATCTTCGAATTAACATTTCAAATACATCTAAAACAAAACAAAAAAACAAAAAAAAAAAAAACAACGAAGTTTTGTATGCAAAATGGACATAAACAGCACCCAACACTTCTTCGTTAAACTTAATTGTTTTTCTTCGAAGGTTCTTCTTGAGTTTTGAGAAGAGGAAATGATCACTGGGAGCTAGATCTGGGCTATAGGGTGAATGGTCGACCTCCTTGAAGTCAACATTTCTTTACAGCTTCCTTTGTAACAAGAGCTGTGTGCACAGGCACGTGGTCGTGAAGAAGGCGCACAGCACCACTCAGCTTTCTTCGCCTTTTCTCTTTAGTTATAGTTTCATCTCCTGTAACAATGGTATGCAGAACGTATCTCTCGTTGCCACAGCAGAGCTCCAAAAATGCCTGACAAAAAATGACTCGGTACTGCTTTGGAACTGAGGAAAGAAGTTTAGGCACCCATCTTGCACTAATTATTTCTTTAACTTTGAGCCGCCGGTCTTGCATAATTTCTCCCTCCAAAAGAGCGATGTTTTCAGGAGTGATCACCTCCAAGGGCCGACCTGTACGCTCTTCGTCTTCAATGCTTTCTCGACCCATTCGAAAAAGTTTGGCCCAATTTTTACGGTAGAATATTATGGGTAGACTTCCCCATATACATCGTCCAATCGCTGTTTAATTTCATTTGGAGTAAGCTCTTCTTTTGTGAAAAACTTTATAACAGCTCGAAACTCCATTTTGAACATGTCATATAGCTTCCTTTATGCAACTATATCTGAACAACTGAACAGAGAGGAGCGGAAGTTATAACTGCAATTATTTACTTAACAGATAAAGATTTTGTGAAAACTATAATGCTTATTGGCGAGGTCGGAAAGTTCTGGACCTACCCTCACAAGGTGAGTCATAGCATAGTCTTATATTGTAGTATACAGCCTTCGTTTGCAGGAATGGCCGACCTAAGTGGGATTTGTATACCTTGTTTCTAACCGGTTCCGTTCCCCCTCCACTTTTCCTCCTCTGCATGTCCTGACGTGAAGTCTTTGTCCTGTAAAGGAGTTGAAGGTTGTGATGCAATGTGTTTCATTGTTAATAGTGTCCGGAGCAGCTATCTGTGCGCGTCTGTGAAGGTTGCGCAGTGGACAAGGAAAAATCACATGCCAAGCTCCTCCAATAAGCGGTTGGTAAAAATAAACACGTTAGGGTTGAAGCGATATTTTTGGAATGATATTGTCGTTCTTAATTAATTAAATTAGTCCCAATTCGCTCAGCCACTTGAAACGGGAATAATTGGCGATTTACTCAGAAAAATGACGGAAGAAATTTTATGAAAAATTGATGTCCTCGTAGTCTGGAGATTGGGAATGGAAAGATTAAATTTGTTCTTAGGGTTATCTCAGGGTGCTTAAGGAGGATGCGGCAGAGGTATTGCTAAGCACTAGGAATTCTCACGAGTTCCTCGACCGGTTGGTTCCTCCTTCTCGGCTGCCGTCTGCACTCCGGATTTCACTCCTGACGATGATGACGAGGGAAAAACTCCTTCGCAGCCCTGGGCTAGAGAGATTGACTAGAGTAATTTTGGGAGACGCTTCTGCGCTCCTCGGGTAGAAGAAGATAATGGACTAGTGCAATTAAAACACTCAAATTAACAGTTAATCACTAAGGTGATTCTTTATTTCACATCTTACTGAGGGGAAAGTATGAGTCGGGATAACCACTGCGACAGAAGGCTGATTTCGGCTATGTCTTTTAATACTGTTATGCTTTCTAGGTGACGCTCGCACTCGTCCTGAATTAGTTAAGATGTTTTGGAAAGCGTGAAAGCACATGTCATACTTTCTACCTGCAGCGCAGTTCGTGATATACGCAGGCCTATCGGGAAGATCATAAGTATTCAAGAATGAATTTTCACTTCTAGGGTATCATGTTCTTTCAAACACTACACAAATCGAGGAAATAGCTAACGGCACTCTTCTATACTAAACTATTCACCGAATTCATTAATATTCAGTCAATCATCAGCGAAACTTATGTATACAAATTAACTAAGTACTGTCCTCGTGTATGCTAACGAAAGAACTGCAGTGAAATGTCCCCTGGATTGACCGAACTGCCTGTTGATTCCCGGCGTCCAGCAGTTTTATCAGATTTCATTGGGAACGTCACATGATGCTTCTTGCATTCTCCCACTATATTTCAAGTATTATGGTAACAATTACTCCCTCCTCATTAGTTCCTGATTTCGCTGCATTTCCGTCATTGGCGAATTATTTCGCGCTTCTATCTTTACCGTTGCTTATACCTCGAAGTTCCCTAGCGAAGAAATCTACGCAACTCATTCTATAGGATTTGTTTATATGTCCTTGAAGAAGAAGCTAGGGGTCGAAATATGACAAAGGCTAACGGTTCAAGAAAGCAATCTATTTCTCCCTTCGTAGCCTTTAGAAATTCTCTCCAGATTTTTTACTGTCGGGGCTTGGTATGAGACCATAAAGTTATTGCGTTTCAATTTAACATACTCTGAGAATCTTCGGTGCTCAAACATTTTTTTAGGCTTTCTCATTCGAGGAAAATATAAGTTTGCTACCAAAGGCTAATTGAACATGTTATGCTTATAAGAAATATAAATTGATTCATTTATACATATATTACATTTAAATACGATCAGTCTAATTACCTTAATTTGTCTAATGACTTGGGAAATTTCTGTTGCAAGGTGCGAAACGTACGAAATTGACATTATCGTCAGGAACCGTGGTCATCGGGTAGTGACACTTCCATCTAATCACTACCATTATAATCCAATCCAGTTCGTTTGAGCAAAAGTTGCCTATAACAATAAAACTTACAAAATTGTTGGCGTAGAAAAACTTACACACGATGAAGTTGACAGTGTGACGATTTCAGTGTGAGAAATCTGTGTAAGACATGCAGAAAGACCGCAAAACGAGGATTTTCAGCTTGAGCTGATAAGAGACAGCGTGAGAACCTGTCAGCCTAAATCAATCAGAGTCAGAGGACGACAAAAGTGACAGCGACAGCGAGCAAACAATTGGTATTTATGCAACACTAATACTGTCATCTTCAATAGCGAATTATCTTAGTTTACTTTATATGTATGATGTCTTTCCTTTCTCAATGAAAGAGCATGATTCCAGAACACGGAGAATTGGCACTTTCGTAAAACATATAGCTATCTCTCTCTGGGCAGTAGCCAGACAAAGACTCGCACAAATAGCTGCTGCCTACTCTAATGCTCTTATAAAGTCAAAAAGTTCATACAGCACTTTAGCACACAAAATCTTCATGTATGATTTCCATGTGACAACAATTAATAGACAGGTGTCCTGCTGTTTGTGCGCCATGTAGAAAAACGGTTCGTTATCTTGTGAATAGATTTAGGGAAACGGGATTTGTTCTTGATAGAAACCGAAAATGAAACCTCGTGTTCTTATAGGGGGAAAAGTCGGTGACATCGGAGAAAAGTTAAACGAAGTCAAAAGAAATCTCTGAGAAAGCTTGCAAAGTAATTAGGAATTTTGCAAGCCATGGCTTACAATGCCATTAAACGTTTAAAGTTAAAAACCTACAAGATAACTGTAGTTTAGCAATTGCAACCATGCGATAATGTGCGTATAGTTGATTTTTGAAATTGGGTGTTGAATAAGGTTAAAGTTCGCTTTAACCCGTGTTTATTTAATTCTTTTTGCGGACGAAGCATGGTTTTATTTACATGGCCCTATAATAACACAAAACAATAGATACTAGCAATAACAAAATGAAAAAAAAAAAAAAAAAATGGTGTTTTGTATGCTGTGAAAGCTTACAAGATTCTGTAAGAAGAAAATTGTTGCAATTTCAGAATGAGAATTAATGAGTGTTAATGCAAACTTTCTTAAAAGGTGTGAGAGAAGTGTGGCGGCACAAGGGCATACTTTCCAACATATTATATGACGAGGGTATGCGGTTATATAATTTGAATGGGAAATCTATGCGCTTGAATTTAAGGGACTATGAATATCCAACTCCCGGCAAACAACGTGCTTCCCGTTGCCAAGCAAAAACCCATTAAGCCGGCCACGCGTTCAAACGAAGGCTCTGTAAGCGGTCTGGGTCGATGGATTTTTTCAGGGGTAAAAATCTTAAGAAAAGCCTGAAAGACGAGACCTGAGCCATTTCAAGCCCAGGATTGAACAGGATGCTGATGACCTGAGATGTTAAGGCGCCTCCGTAAATAAAACAAATTGCACTCTAAGGGTTAACGTCAGCAAGTCAAAAGACTGCATGCGTAGGCCGCACCAGAGGTAATTTGCTTCCTTATATCCGATCATGGTTCGTTGAACTTCGTAAAAAGCAGCAACATTCGCTCACAAACAATGGAGTTGTTTTCCTTATTTCTGGAGGCCTCCCCCCCAAAAAAAAAATACACACACAAAACAGAAAACATTGGCTACGTAACAACAGTTACAATTTACTTATTTAAGGAGAAATAGCCCGAGCACAACGTCAGATCTTTGCTCCGTGATGTTTTAAAACATGAAGGTGTAGTGGAGCCTGCAGGGACCAATTGTCGCACGCGAGCGTCATAACCCCAGTCGGCAAACTCCACAGCCACTTGGGCAACGCGTGAGGGAGTTTTAATCCAGCCTTAATTGTGTAATTCCCTTGCAGTCCATAGAAACGCGCGTAAAGCTAGAGCCATTACCTTCCCCCATCCTCATCTGGTCGTGTCCTAATGTGCAAGCTGCCTGCTACACCTGCCTTCCGCGCGCAAATCTGGGGGGAAGACAAAACAAAACAAGGCCTCCCCATGTGTTTCATGTGACCTCATGCAATGAGGACATTTTTCTAGTTTTCACAATAGTGCAGTTGTTATTTAACTTTTTTTTTGAGTCAGAAGAGCATTGTCCGAGCATTGTGCAGTAGAGACAATGAAAGAGAAAACTAGTTGTAAGCCTGGACCGTTTCAAACTCAATGATCAGTGCCTTTTCATAGCAGGCCATTATTTTATGAATAAAGCCTCACATACGTGTCTGTAGTGTACATATGTATACTGATATACCAAAAAAACTAGAGTCAATATAAAGTGAATGCTTTCAGCTCATGACCTTGCTACAAATGGATACAGGCACACGAAAAACTTTTATATAAGAGAGAAGGGTTGTGTGAGTTATAGTGTAGCTATAGCAGCCTTGATAATACCAGAGTTGCTTGTGCACAGATTATACCAGCCCGAGGACTGGGGTGCTCGATCAATCAGTTGGCCACTGCTATTGTAATGTAACAAGGAGTATGAGTGATCTAGGCGGGCATCGGTGGAAGGGGGGGGGGGGGAAGGGGCACTCCCTTGTCTTGCAAAAACGAGACGTTTAAACAACCAGTTCAGGAGAATATTGCGTAAAATCATATCCCAATTTAACGTCAGTGTCTCTCAAGCTATCAGTTTACCAAAAGTTTACATATTGACTACCACGGGTGCCATTATTATCTTATGTTGAGGCAATGCACCTCACATAAGCCAGAAAACATCAACGATAGACCGTAGATAGTTGGTATGTTGTGTGATACGATGAAAAAATATTTCAATTTTTTCGAGTGGATGACCTAGTGCATGTGATTTGTCGTTACAAGCAGGGCTGAAAGCACTAGGCTGCTAGTGGAATCATAGAATCATGAAATCGACCCGAGCGAAAGCGGAGAGAGCCGAGAGAGCTGAAGGTGGTGAACTTGCACAGTTTTAGTTAGATAATAAGGCTTCACAAGCAGTGGCACGATAGCTCAGGCGGCTAGAGTGTCATGTTATAGTTGCGAAGATGACGGTTTCGAATCCTACCATCTCAACTATTTTTTATCCTGCCGGAGTTAGAGGAGATTTGCCACATTTACAATGATTTATCGCTAAATCACCGAGTCCTTCGGTTTCTGGGGTTTTCCCGAGGTTACCCGACAGATTAGGTTAGTGTGTATATATGTGAATTAGTTGCGAAGAATAAGAGCACATTTTCTAATATTTCACCCGCTTAACAATGCCCCCATTACACTGGCCAATCGCTCGTGCGTTGCAAGCAGCAAGAGATTCCATGATTCGACGATTCCACTAGCACTACTGCTTTCAGTTCTGCTTGTAATGCCAAGTGTCCGTGTGTAGAAGACACAGAATTCAATACATCCCTTCTGTCACCTAGCGGGGTGGCTCAAGGGGCACCGTTTGAGTCCTGGGTTGAAATCTCTAGGGATCTGCTATCCTGACTTTGGTTTTCCCTCGTAGCTTAGACGAATTCTGGAATGGATCTTTCCTTTCCACGACTTTTTCGCCTTCCCATTCCATATTTCATCCCGTTAGTTCGTTACAAGTGGAAAGTGCCAGGGCAAGGTGGGTTGGCTGGTGGCGGGTTGCGGTATAGAAGCAGACCTTCCGAGGGGCTGGAATCTTTGGACGGGGGTCTCCACCAACGTTAAGGTAGAAGAAATTGTTAGGGAAGCCGTCACCGCCCAAGGATCCTGGTCACCGCTACCTCATTTCTTCTTCCGCAGGTGCTCAAGTTGGGACGGAGTCACAAATAGCCAGTCGTTGAAGTACCCACATACTCAAATTGCAGCAGTCTTACTATGCATTTTATTACAGAAGATAAACAGACTCCGCATCTTCTCTTCTTCTAGCCTTCCTTTTTCTTTTATTAAGTTCCTCTGCAATATATTGCCGCGCATAAGTGGAAATCAAAGATGCTCTAGTGTCTCGTCAAAGAGTGCAGCAAATTCGATAATACAGATGGCTGTTCTAAAGAGATCGAGTCCTCAACATGGTAAAAAGACCAACAGCAATAAAGTATTCGCGTTATTATGAAACGTATTTGAAATAAGAGTAAAAGTGTTTTTTTTTCCCTCCCCGAGATTTGCAGCTCAAGGGTCTTCCATTACATTATTCCCATCTGCCATTTTCAATAAAGCAGTAAAACCTGAAATCTTATAAAGGAAAAAAAGTAATTTCCAATAGGTAGAGATATTTTCAATTACGAAATCTGTTATTAAGTTTCATAGTGTCATAAATAATGATACTGTAATTCCCTATTGCGCCAGTTTCACACATAGGGTGTTTGGACAAAGAATCAACCCACATCTTTCCAGCAAATTTAGTTAATAGTTGCGATACTCCAAAAGGCTAAATGGAAGGCATATATTGTTATGTTTGTTTTGAAGACAGAAGACTGGTAAAGGTTCTTACCCTAGCTGTGAGGGGCTACTATACACTATAAAGAAATGGCACCAAATTTCCTTTCCCCTCTTTTTAATAGATATTCGTTTAACATGCAGCATTAGAGGGAAATTGCCTTCATCAGCGTTTCGTAGTTTTCCAACTCTTGTAGATGCTCTAGATGTAGGCTGATACAGCAATAATATTTGTTAGCTGTTCTGGTTTGTACGCCGATACCATTTAAATCATGAAATTTAAGGATCATACATTTATTAAGTACAGTGAATTATACATATGATGAGAGTAAACATTTTGTTAAGAAATGACAATTCGATGATTTTGA